>OMLC01004023.1:10086-31950 GCA_900302585.1 Regalecus glesne | reverse complement strand
CCCCCCTTTCCCTTACTCCCTTCACTCTTGTAGTTTTGTCCTTCCACCATCGTACTCCCCTTCATCTCCCCTCCTCTACTCCTTCTCCCAAAATGTCCCCAGAACACCAGCCGGTTGTACAAGAGACGCAGGCTGTAAACGAGGTCACTTGCAGTTCTACCCTGCTCCTTTGTATCTTCATATGAGGCCCTCGAAAAGGATGCACTGCCTTGAGTGTTGGAGATGAGCTTGAGTTGATATGAAGATGAAGATTTCTGAGAGAGGCTTAGGTTCATATTGTTAGGCTTATGTGTTACAAAAGGGATGTGTGTGCGCGCGCGTATCACGCTGCGATCAAACCACATGATATTTTTGTCTTTCACGGTGGCCACCATATCAGATTAGCCAATCATAATGCCATAGATTCTTGCTGTGACTTGGCCAGGAGACTGGCAACAGTATGACCCCAATCGGTCATCTCATGCTGCCTTTCCCAACCTTGAGTGAGTTCATAGGTTGGGGAGGAGGGTCAAGAAATTATCCATCATGGCTACAGAATTGCTGGCGGTCTTGTGTTTTTTTCTTGTGGTCTTGTGTTATGTGCTAATGTAACTCCAAGTCAGGCATCATGGCTTCGATCTCACTGTGAGGTGTCAGGAAAGGGCCTCTGACCTTAAAACAACACTGTAAAGAGCATCGAGTGGTCACTATGAAGAACTATATAAAATGAGTCAATTTATTATTCGTGTTCTGAAAACGAAAAAAAAACAGTTGTGGGTATCACAAAAAAGACAGAATGGGTTGTTTGATGAGAACTTGAAGAAGCCAAAGTGTTAGCGTTGTTTCGTGGTTCCACCTGACATCCCTCCTTTTCCTCACTATGTTTAATCATGCACCAGAGAGCACACCGTCATCATATTGGTCAGTGTCAAGGAGCATGTTGTAGGAGGTGTCAAGCTGGGCAGGAAAATACAAAAAATCTGACAGGGTCGGTCGTCTGGCAATCGGAAGGTTGCAGGATTGATCCCCGGTCCTGCGTACAGCATGTCGAGGTGTCCTTGAGCAAGACACTGAACCGCTAACTACTCCCCGGGCGCCATATGTTGGCAGCTCACTGCTCCTATACAATAGGTTGGGTCAAATGCAGAGAAATCCAAATTTCCCCTGGTGGGACTGATGAGGGGATCATTTATTTATTTATTTGCTATTGGTTTACTTCATCGAACGGAACCTGAGACAGATCTCTAACCTCACCACCCAATCAGGTGGTAGGAGCTACACTGCACCTGACCACCTTTAAAACACCAGCTCTCTGCAGCTCATCTACCTTTTTCATTCAGCCATCTTGAGCATTTCAAGTGCCTTCAGCTCCTTGCAATATTTTTTTATCTCTCCATTCAGTGTCGTAGTCATGTCTTTGCTTATTAAAACTTGCTTCACTGGAATGTGTTCACTGGACAGCCACGAGACCATCTTCTTTTCCCTCGGTTGGCTTAAGCAAGAGGAAACCAAGACCTGCTCTGCTTGCCTGCAACTAGGCACCTGCTAGCAAGGGGCTGGTGGCCTGCTTTAAACCCTGAGCCAAGTTAGAGGACCAGATTTATCTCTTCCTTGTGTGTGAGCTGCCAGTGGTTCACTGCTACCTTCTTTACAATCTGCCCACCCTCTGTTTTCTTGGGGCAATGAGAGGATGGTTGTTTTTTTTCCCTCCATCTCCCCCCTCTGCTGCTCCCAGCCCCATGGGCCACATAGCTCAGCAGGTACGGCGGCTGTCTAGTAATTGGAATATTGGTGGTTCAATCCCGGGTTCCCTTAGAAAGCGCATCGATGTGTCATTGAGCAAGACACTGAACCCCTAATTACTTGGATCAACTGATGAAAATTAACCTGGTGACTAATTCTGGGGTATTTACATTGTAAATATTCATTAATAATGTACTGTTCTTATAAAGGAGGTTAAGGAGATTATTATTGAAGTGGAGATGAGGGCCATGGTAGCTCAGTAGTAGAAGGTGCGCTATAGGAACTGATGACCCAGATGTTACAGGTTCAAACCCATCGTGGGGTGTCAGGAAGGGCATCCGGCCTTAATCCCCCAAGTTACATTCCATCTAAGTCTGTGTCCATCCGCACAATGTGGGGACTAATGACGTAAAAGTGGACCTTATTATTGAAGTGGAGACAAATGTTTGGACATTGGAATGCAACGAGTGAATAAATGAAATTGGCAAATTTTTAACATTATTCTTTTAAGGAACCTTAATGTGCAGAAAAAAAAACTATAACCTGTGACAAACAAGGATGATATTTCAGATCTTCTCCTAAATTTGTCAGATTAGGCTTTCAGGGGAGCTCATGTCCTTTTCAGTGGTGCCGAGCTCCCATGTGATTTGAATCCTGGCTACATCTAACTTCTAAATTCAAACTCCATCGAACCAAATAATAACAGACTAAATTGAACTGTTCATAAAGTTAACATCTCAAAAATTTAACCCAATAAATGTGACGTTAATCTATCTTCAACCACTGTTTCTGTTCATCTGTACAGCCGACGCTTCAACCACCACAGGACAGGAGCGCAGAGAAGTTTATGTATTGGAAACCATACAGGAGTTCACGCACTAGGGTAGGTAAACGAGAGGAGACAAGAGCGATGCACAGACAAAACCCATGGGCATTTTGTTTTTATTTACCTATTTATGTATTTGCTTGTGGATAATGGCGGCCACTGGTGACTGTCAGGATTAAAAAAAAGTTGCAAAATTAAAGTTAGTGACATTGGCAATTGTTTTAGTCATCATCTGGAGCATTGGCTTTATATTTGTTCTAGCCAGCAACTTGAGTTTTGGATAATCACTTAATCACAAATATTGACAATCACAAACATTTATGATACAAGTGAAGAAATATGCCCAATTGGTACATGAAAACATCTGCTTACGCTAGCAGTGTAGTTTTTATTTTTGCATTTTCTGCACATGGAATCTGTATGGTAATGCAGTCATTTTGATGTAGGAAATAGAGATGGACTATAGGGTTGGGTGATATGTCAAATTTTACCACTGGTCACCATATATGTATATATATATATATATATATATATATATACACACACACACACTCCCTGGGGGGCATCTGGAAGGGCATCTGACCTTGATCCCCCAAACTCAGTCTGTGTCCACCCCCACAACATGGGAACTAATCATGACAGGTAAAAATGGACCTCTCCATTAATGTAAACATTTACATTTATTGAAGCACTGTAGCCCATATGATACTTTTCTTAAATAAAAAAAATAAATCAGCTTAAGGTCTTTGCTAAGCAACAAGCCATAAAGACAGGCTGAACTACCATCCAACACAACCCAGTAAAAAATGCTGTCAAATAATCAGGATGCACAACTTCACATACAGTTTTTGATCTTGTTCTTGCTAACGATTTTAAGGGTTCAAACCCTCTGCGGGGCATCAGGAAGGGCGTCCAGCCTTAATCCCCCATGCTCCACCTGAATCCATGTCATCCCCACTATGTGGGCACTAATGATGACATGTAAAAATGGCCCTCTTACTCTCAAATATGATTTATGAATTGACATAGCTTTTCAGCACCAGTTGATTGGACAGCAACTCCTAACGACAGCTCATCATTTATCCCAACAGCCACTGCCCAGTTTTCTGAAATGTTCTTTGGAAATCCGTACAAGAACATGCATATGGCCCAATTCCAACAATCAGTTCTTTTACAGGGTAATTACTTATCGAGTTGAATTCTCGAGGAGGCAGACAATCAAATTAGCAAAATCAGCAAAACAAAGATCACCTTGAAAAATCCCCCCCAAAAAACCCACAACTGCCAATTGAATTAAGTCGATTGCCAATCTAGTTGCCCAAGCCTACTGGGCAATATATTGACTTAATATGGATACTGTGATATGAGACTAGGAGGGGCCGCGGTAGCTCAGTGGCAGAAAGCACACTTCAGGAATGGATGTGCTAGAGGCTGCAGGTCCGAACTCACCACAGGGTGTCAGGAAGGGGATCCAGCCTTAATCCCTCAAGCACTATGTAAGTCAATGTCCACCCACTCAACGTGGGGACTAATCCTGACACATAAAACAGACCTCTCATCATGCACACCCATTGACTTGATGGTTCTCATGACGTTTCTGTGTGAGACCTGTAGGTAGCTTTGATGAAGGTAGAGGAGGGTGAAAGACAGATACAGCTCTCAGGAGGACTGTAGGGACCCTCTCTCACAGTGCTAATATCCCTGCCTTGGTGGAACGTATTACCTTTTTTATTTCTTTAGTATCTGTTGGGGATTCATTTACAGTAGCAGCAACAGCAGTAGCACTGTGTTTTTGTTGGTGTGTGTGTGTGTGGATGTGTTTGTGTGCACGTGCCCACATATGTTGAAGGCAATGCTCTCTCCCTGTGTTTACTGAAGCACAGAGAGGGTGAGTAAGAGTAATTGACCTCCTCTGGCAAGGAAGGAGTTAAGCGTCAGGAATGATTGAGGTGCTGGTCGCACACAGGGGCACTCCGAGGGCCGCTGCAGCAGATTTTTCTCATTCTCTTTCCATTTCCCTCTCTTTCTCATTCTCTGCCTGATCCATCCTCATGCTGGCGCCTTTACTCACTCACTCTCTCCCTCTCTCTTGCGTCTGTATACCCTGTATCTTCTTATCTGCCCTTTTCCCTGACCCCCCCCCTCACATGTATTACACACCAACCACTCCCCATGTTTTTTGTGTGTGTGTGTGGGGGGGGGCGGAGGCTTGAGTTGGTGGGAAATGAACCTAATAAATCAAACCTCTTGTCTCCTCCTCCATGTCTATTCCCTGCCCAGACCTGCTGCCTACCTGGCTATGTAGAGCTATGTGCACACCAGTGTGCTGATCACCAATAGGCAGTGTTCCCCAAAAAACTAAATCACAGAAACAATTTTTTGGGGTAATCTTCATGTTTTGGTTGGGCTTGAAGTATGCACATTGTCTTCTGTGTGCAAAACCCTGTTAAGAGTTGACATTATGGAGATGTGTTGTTTCCTGCTCTGATTACCTTAAATCTGTCTCGTACTTGTCTGTGTTAGAAGGCAGCCATAGGCCTCTACTCCCCTCCATGCTTTTGAAACAGGGTCACGCCTTCCTCTCTGGCCCCTCTGTCCAGTTTGTGTGCGTGTTCATGTTCACTTTCACATGCATGCTCGTAGCTTTATAGGGGAATGGATATTCTCGCAGGTGATTCTTACACGGACGAGTTTTTTCTTTTGTTTTCCTGATTTATTTGATACAGATGTCCTGTCCTTTTTCATTCTTTGCCTGCTCTTTTTTATTGCTGGCCACATCCCTGGCTTGGCTTTAATCATGCATGCCCATCTGATAATGTCAGGGTATATTTGTTTTGTGTCAATTTAGCCACGTTGTGACTCTGCTTTGCGTGTTTGGGGAGTGCAAGCTAAAAGATTTATGGTGCCCCAGAACTGGATGTCAGATGGCGTGCTGCAGAATAAGCATCAAAACTGGGCCTTAAGTGGCACAGCTCTTCGGAATAGAAATGGAAATCCTCAGCTGGAGCAGCACCAGGGAACAAAGTTCATTCTTTCTCTGTTGCTTTTAATCAAACAATTCAGGAGCCAACAGAGACCTTAGTATACGATATCAGGCTCTAACATGACATGTCACATGAATTATACAAGGTCAGTCATCATAGTGGGGCTCATGCTCTTTATTATAGCCGGGAGTCTCAGTTCACAAACCCAGATAGACAGAACACTGTGCTGTGATGCCACACAGTCATTAATGCAGTCCTGTATAATGCACATAGTGACAGTGATCCAGTTGGGATGGCTGCTCAAGGATGTCTTGTTGTTTGATTTGTGCAATGGAGCTGTTGACTTCACAGACTGACATGTTCTTTTTCTTCCTTCTTTTTCTCTCTCTCATTCTTTGGCTTTCTTTCTCTCTCTTCCTCCTAGCCGGTGGCAGAACCTATCCCCATATGCAGCTTCTGTCTGGGGACCAAGGAACAGAATCGCGACAAGAAGCCAGAGGAGCTCATCTCCTGTGCTGACTGTGGCAACAGTGGTGAGTTGTAGCGGTGTCTGATAGGCTCATAGCTCAGTGCCTCCGATTGTGTTTGTCAGCAGGACTTGGAATGGATCTCAAAATCTTGGTCTTGAGAAAATGTGGTTTTTAAACAGCACTGCACATCTGTCCTCTCATCCTCTCCAAAGGCCCCTCTCTCTCATTCGCCTAATAGTGTTATTTTAGGGTTGTCCTGAGTTTGAAGTATGTATCCCTTGTTCCATCCCCATGTATGGTTCTAGTGCAGAGCTTAAAGGAAAAGTTCCCCGATTGTTTTGTGCGTGTACTGATGCATAATGTAGTTGATTGAAGTAATAAAGTCCTTACTCTGAACTATATTGATGGAGAAAATTGTGCTCTGCTCGGTCGCATAGGCTTCTATATCGGTGTCCATAAAATCCTCTGCACTAGTGTTTTGGGACTTCATTTCCATAATCAGATATATAGCTCAGCTGAGAGCACAGTGATGTTTTATATATCTTTATTAGACAGTGATAGTGGGGGCCGTGGTAGTTCATTGGTAGAACACGCACTTCAGGAAATGATGAGGCAGATCTCTCAGGTTCAATCCCACTGCAGGGCGTCAGGAAGGGCATCTGGCCTTAATCCCCCAAGCACCATCTTAGCCAGACTATCCCCAATATATAAGGCCTAATCGTGACATGTAAAAATGGACCGCTCCTTAGATAGCAATGGTAGGGGTAGACAGGAAGTGGGGGTGCGTGCAATGAAGATTGCTGGCTGGATTCGAACCAGTGATGGTTGCAACCATGCTAGGCTGTATTTATTTGTTTTTGCTGCTGCTAAATGATGAAAAAAAAGCTGTTTCACTGCCACTCCAGATATGCAGAAATGATCAGGAACAACTTCAGGAGATTTTCCCATGCTTTCCTTGTTATAGGTAGACAGAAATAAAGTTGGAAATCTAAAAATGGTAATGGTAAATTGACTTGTTCTTATATAGCGCTTTTTTAGTCTAACGATTCTAAATATCTGGTGAGCTTAAAGGGAATATTCCCTGGGAATTCACCAGATATTTCAGATTTTTTACGATGAAAGCTATTTTCTAACACATACACTTTTGTGTCAATTTATTTGTTTTGTTTTTTTTAGAGTTTTTTTATACCTTTATCAGACGGATATCGTACGCCTGCCCTGGGATGGACTTGCAACCTGTCCAGGGTCTTTCTCTGATTTAGTTTTCTCTGTTTTCATTTTTGGATTATGGCTATCAGTCAGGGGCAAAAAAATTGCGACTTTGACGCATGTGACTGAACATCCCCAGGTCACCCATCCTGTCTCAAGTTCTCTCCAGAGCTCACAGTGCGAGTCAAGGCACTTTGGTGGCAGTGCATTGAATGCAAGACCTGCAGCAGCTGTCAGGATCAAGGCAAGAATGCGGTGAGTAGACAGCCAAACAAGGCTGTTGTGGGCAGCCATCAGCCTAGCATCTCATAACTGTCTTTTTCTTTTTGTTGTTTTTGGGGGACTACATAGCAAGTGATTTATCTTTATCCGTGGAGCTTGAATTGAGCTATTTTAGTCATCCCCATCATGCACTTTTTACTCTTGTTCCTGATTTTTAAAGTAGGGAATCATTAAGAGTAAAATGCATTCATAAATGAGGAAGAAGAAAAGAAATGGCATCAGAGTTATAACTTCTAAAACAATATGTTTCATCTATTTTGAAAAAAAGCAAAAATGCGAAATTCACAAAGACCTCAAACCACTCAGGATCATTTTGCATGTTTTAGTATTTTGTTTCCACATAATCCAAGAATCTTAGTAAGACAGGACACAGTGTCAAGTGGGCAATATGAAAGGAATATACAAATGAAAAGGGAAAATACTTTATGTAGTTGACGAGAGATTTTCCAGTTAATGGAAGCATTGTATACTTCAGGGGGGCTAATTCACATAGACTTAAAATGCATACACGTTAATCATCATTTTGCTGATTAACAACTTTTGGTGTCATACATAAATGTTGGGTTTTACTGCCGAAGAATAGAATTATGCAAAGGAATGTTCTTGTTTTGAAAAATGTGTTTTAAAATCGTCTTAAACAGTGGTTTGTGCGTGTGTGTCTTTTTGGTTGATATAGGACAACATGTTGTTTTGTGACTCCTGTGACCGAGGCTTCCACATGGAGTGCTGTGACCCTCCACTCACGCGGATGCCAAAAGGTGAGTGAATGGTAAAAGGTGGTTATGGTGCATTGCTCCTATAGTCTATATAATGTCATCCATGAAATCCACTCAGCTTTATCCTGCTTCAGTTAAAGACTCACTACACTCTTTCTTTTCATTCTATTCTGTGGGAACATTATGTATTCAACAGTTCTTAAAGAGTCTTTTCCTCCTTCTTTAATGAGCTGCATCAAGCTCAACCACTAAATTGCTAATGGTGCCAACTGCCAACACATGTATTGTCAATACCACTTAGTGCGTGGGAGATGTTATTTTTTTTTCTTTCTTTCTTTTTTCTTCCAGGCATGTGGATCTGTCAGATCTGTCAGCCCAGGAAAAAGGGAAAGAAGCTTTTACACGAAAAAGCGGCACAAATCAAACGGCGATATAACGCACCGCTGGGGCGGACCAAGAACAGGTAAAGGCTGCCATCCAATTGATGGCATCTTGCTTCTCTCTCAGGCCACTGGAGGAGCACAACGAGATATCACATGTCCGCCTTGCTACAACACAATCTTAACAGCTTCAGCTACAAGGTCTCCACTTGATAGTGAGAGCAGAGCTATTTATGGAGCAAATAGAATTTAGCTTCTATCTAAGGATGAGCAAATTTATGATTGGAGATGTGATTTATTAATCTGGGTTTCTTTTTCCTTACTCTCCAGAATTCTAGTTTCTAGTGATTTTTTTTCTCCCTAAAGCATTAAAGCTTCCAGTTTGCTTCCCTTCATTTCAGTCGGTACTTTCTTAATTTCATTATATCCCTGCCTATAAATCACTGATTGGTTAGGTCATGATAATCACATGGTATATGTGGAAGCTATATATATATGGAGCTAGTGAATAATTTGGTGGAGAGTCACTAATCATCAATTAATGCTCTGATTGCTAAAGTAATGTGTCCATAAGTTTTGACTGGGTTCCTCTTAAAGGCTTCAACAAGTGCTAATTTCTCCATAGCCGTTACTGCACTGGCGTAGTCTCAACCAACTTTTCTGCCCTACAGACCCGGACGGCCATTCAAGAAGCTGGGTGGGCGAGGCCGGCGGAAGCGCTCAGCCTCCCCAAACTCTTCCTCCAGCTCCTCATGTGAGGGTTACCCTGGTGACGACAGGCTCCTGTTTTCCCTCCGAGAGGACGATGACTCAACGCAAAGCAGCCTGCGGTTCAATAAGAAGACTAAGGGTCTGATCGATGCCCTCACCAAGTTCTTCACACCTTCGCCTGAAGGCCGCAAGCCACGCCAGGAAGTAGTGGACTACTCACAGCAATGCCGCATCCGGAAGAAGGCCAGTCGCAAGGGAGAGGGAGATGACAGGACAGGTAAGGAGCGTGAATTACTTTCTTTTTCCTCTTACACACTAAACAAAACTGCAGACACTCTAGAGGTTGTAGATAACAGATGTGCATAGAATCCCTTCATATATGAACTTTATTGCTTGAATCCTTGGTTCTACTTTCCAACTTAATGTCTAGCCCTTCCTTCTTGGTACAAGTAGCACATTATATCACATCACTTTTTGGGATAATGGCTAAATGTTGGGAAATATTTGTTCGTGTATTTCTTGAAGCTGTTAAATAGAAATTTCACCAATGGTTTGTATACATGCCATCAATACTTTGAGTTATGTAGTTAATTGAGGCAATAAAGTTCATACTGTGTAGTATATTGACCGAGAAATATGTGTTATCTTGCTCACAGAGTCTTTTCCACAGTGTTTACATGTACCACAATGCATTGTATTTAGTTTTTCTGTTTCCCAACTGACGTCACAGTCTCACTTGGTGGCTGGAAACAAACTGTTTCACCGTGGGCCCAGAGATGGAGAAACAATTGGGAATAACTTCAGGTGTTTTTCATGTGCTATCTTTGTCACAGATAAGTTTTAAGTGTAGCTTGAAAGAATGAATCAGGTAATCTATTTGGATATATTGGTGTTTTCTAACTGGCTCTACCCTTCCAAGGGATTTGAATTGTATGACTTGTGAGATCAGAAAGCATCAGAACCCAAGTAGGCAGGTATCTCTTTGTGTTTTGTTTTGGAATAAACTCTCTAAACCTTGTCAGCACTGACTGTCTTAATTGATACATTGTGTTGTTGTATCTGTTTAACCATGTTACATGTCTTCCCACCCACAGACAATCAGGAGGGCAGCGACTGGCGAGATGATGACGACAAGCTGCCAGGACATGAAAACTTAACGGAGAAAGACATTGAATTGTTCAGACAAATTCAGGAGTTAGCATTACAGGTACACATTAACTCCTAATTCCACCAATCTCACTAACAATTGTTTACCTCAGAGGGGAAGAACATATTCTAAACCTTAAACCAATTCTATTAACCACGATGTAGCTGTAACGAGGCTTCTGTTCAGAATTACGGTAGCCCCTCTGCCTCTATGCTAAGAACTTTTTTTTGTGCACGAGGACTTTTTTCCAGACAATTTGTTTATTCTTCCAGTTGCACTAACTGAATCTTGTCAGTGAAATCACAGCTGTACATCCCATTGCCTTGAGTCATCATCATACCAAGCAAGCTGATTGACAAACTAGGACTAACTCCCTCCATATGCAGTTGGATAACTTTGAACTTCCTTACCAACAAGCCCCAGACTCAGACTAAGCAAGCATGCATCCGCAACCCTCATTCTGAGCAATGACATGCCCCAGGGCTTTGTACCTAATCCCCTCCCATAAGCACTGCTCACACATGACTGCCAACCCATCCAGAACTCTAACACTATTGTTTGCAGATGATATGGCAGTCATCGGGCTCATATTAGACAACGATGAAGCTGCATACAGGGTGGAGGTGCAGAACTTAATAATGTGGTATGTTTACAACAACCTGGTCTTAAATACTCTTAAACACCAATAAATCCAAGGAGATTACCATGGACTTTAGGACCCCCGAGAAGACCACACACAGTCCTGTCCACATCAACACAGATGCTGCGGAGAGATTCTCCAGCTTCGGGTCAAAAGAGGTTAAATCAGGTTATCTGATTGAAGATAATATACCCATGTAACAATTATTTATTTCAGTGAATCTCTTATGGCCTATTCGCATGGAACTAGTATTACCTGAGGACCTCACAGGATTTAAAAATTACCCCCTCACATCTGTATTTTGTGCAGGATAAGCGAAGCATATGTTTTACTCGAATTTACCAACATTATCCCCCTAGATATATCAAGGCTCTGTGTGACATCTGCTTGCTGCCATTCATGTTGTCCATCTCGACGTCTTTCAAGATTTTGCTCTTTTGATGGATTTCGAATCAGTCTCCATGCTATGTTATAGCATAAGGATCTTGAATATCCATCCGAAATGCTGTCAATTCTATCATTCATAATTTACACTGCAGCCTCCATGATGGATATGCATAGTGTCCTTGGATTCTCAGTCAGATCCCATTGCTCCTCCCCAGCTCCATCCACTCATCCAAATACGATCATGTCTGTCATTGTTCTTTAAAGATGGTGACGGTAAAATGGAAAATGTAAGGCTTCGGAACTGTAGTTCATAAACTAATGGGTGACACGATGTCTAGGTCCATTCTTTTATCAAGTCAATAGTCAGAGCCAGAGCATATTGTTTTACTAGCATGTGGTGGTAATGTGTGTAGTATAATTTCAAAGGCCGCTACCAGATGCTAAGTGTACCCTCAGCTTAAAGCACACTCCTAATAGTGATCCTGCTACTGTTCCATTAGAACGTGTGTATGCGCGGGGGGGAGTGTTGATTTGTTTAGCATGAGAAAATTCCTTGCCCAGTAATCTTTGATGTGTAATCGGTCTTTCTGCCTCATGCTCTACTAGACTCCATTAAGAAAACCTGGATTTTCCTTCCCTTTTTAAAACTCCTTTTTAACTCTTGTCTTTACAGAAAGTTGGGGTGACAGGCCCCCCGGATCCTCAGATGCGTTGTCCATCTGTCATTGAGTTTGGCAAGTATGAGATCCAAACTTGGTACTCATCTCCATACCCTCAAGAGTACAGCAGGTATGACTTTACACCACCATATCCCACCACCACACTAGCTGTCATAGACTCAACCTTTGGTCCTCCCTCTTTAGTAATTGCTTATGCCTTACCTCTATGACTAGGTAATAGCCTGATGCTGCTAGATTTTGGCTGTGGTAGCTATGGTGCCATTCACTTTGGCAGATGATAAACCATCAGCTGAAAGTTTGATTGTAAAAATCTAGGCTGTTTTATAAAAAAGGTGAAATTGGCTGGTGAGGTATGATGATTGCCAGCTACTCTGGTATACATGCAAAATAACATCGATTATCCTGCCCTATTTTTGACATCTAGAGGACTGTACATTAATTAGATTGAGTGAACAGCACTGGATGCTTTTTCACCGCAGCGGCACAGTGATACAGCAGTTGGTACTGTTGCCTCACAGCGAGAAAAGACAGGGTTCTAATTCCATCCCAGGTCTTTTCCATGTGGAGTTTGCATGCTCTCCAAATGTCTGCGTAGGTTTCCCCCAGGGTACTCTTGTTTCCTCCCACTCTCAAAAAGACATCCATGTTAGGGTTAATACTCCTCCTGTCTGTGCTCCTGACCAAGACAATAGGAAAAAGAACTGGAGTTTGTCCCCGGGCACTGCAGCCGCTCACTCCTCCTTATACAATAGAATGGGTTAAATCAAGAAAACACATTTTGTCGTATTATACATACAAAAAAACTAAGCCTCTTCTTCATGACCAGCAGTCTAAGGAAGCTCAATCTCATTGTATATTTACCTGCATGTAACTAAGCATTTGTTGTGTTTATTTTCTCCTATTCATTCACTAGTCATGAGGGATCTGAATAGACAGGTATGACTGTATTACTAACTATATTTCTCTCCATGTCTTGTCATCTTGTTCTCCCCTTTTTACCCAGATTACCGAAGCTCTACTTGTGTGAATTTTGCCTACGCTACATGAAGAGTCGTAGCATCCTTTACCAGCACATGAGGAAATGCAACTGGTTTCACCCCCCTGCCAATGAGATCTACAGGAAGGATGATGTCTCTGTGTTTGAGGTGAAGAGCGGGTCAGAAAGATAAACGGATTGGGAAGAAGGGGTTAACTGAGAGGCAAAAGAGTCATGTGAAAGAAAGGACGGAAGTAAATGAGCTTTGTGCTTGTTAAAAAGAGAAAGAATGGTGACCTATACAGCAGCAAGTGAGAGGGAAGCACCAAACCAAAGCCCTCTGCAGCAAACACCCATCTCGGCCACATCCTCTGTTAAGGATTGTTACTACTGTCTCATGTCCTGTCATTTAATCTTTTTCCCACTCCAACGTTGTAGCCAGAATCATAGCATACAAATACAGTCTTGGTTGACTTCATAATTAGTAGATTTTGCTTTGTTGTGATATATCCAACGTATCTCAATATGAGCATCTCTATACTTCACCAAACAGAACATTTCTTTTGTCTAAAAGTAGGCAACAGCCACACATTTTCTTATTTGTTTCGTCAGTTTTTAAAACACAAGTGGTTTTATTTCTTTCATATACTATATTGTTTAAAGCAACATTTTTAACCTTATTGGGATGTTTACTATGGACACTTCCAGGGATTAGGGTAGCTCAATGGTAGAGCACACACTTCAGGAACTGACAAGCCAGAGGCTGTGGGTCTGACTCCACCACAGAATGTCAGGAAGGGTATCTGGCCTTAATCCCTCAACCTCCATCTAAGTCCGTGTCCACCCCCACAACGTGGGGAATGATCGTGACATGAAACGGACCTCATTATGAAACTTTTAGTTTTGTTATTTAAGGTTCATTGGGATTATACATATCGAAAGGTCATATTTTTGATTGTACATATGAGTGTAATTGCTGTGCTAGTCTGGCCTCAGCCAATGTGAGGTTTATTTTGATGTTAGGGACTGCTAAAACTGTCATTGGAGGAACCCTTGGCTGCTTGAGAAATTGGCTCGGCAGCACTGCTAGTTGCTGTCCCCCAATAACTGGTGTAATGCTCAGGAGTAATAAGCTGGTGGGCTGGGTTTTTATCAGTCTTAAACTTCAACTTTATTTGTCCCTGAAGGGCAATAAATGTTGCTGCATGAAGTGCAACATAAAAGTAAACATAAGAACACAATCACAGAATCAGCAACACTGCATCAATGAACAAGCATGATCACCGCAACAGAAATAAAAGCAATGCAATGACTATCTGTCATCCCCATACATGAAGTAAGACCAGCATATTATTACAAGTGACAAGCAACAAGAACAGCAACTTAATCAGAATCAAACTAAACATCCTGCAAGTAGGCCCTCATAGTCTCGATGGCCAAGCTACCTCCTTCGCCTTGAGTTGAGGAGGGTAGTGGCTGTGGGGATGACTGAGATTTTATATCGTTTTGTCTTGATGGTGGGGAGTCTGAAGCGGGTGCCAGAAGGTAGAAATTGAAACTCCTGATGTAGAGGGTGAGTTCAGTCTGACAGGATGGAATTAGCGCTCTTCGCCACCTGACTGCTATCGAGAATAGACAGGCTAGTTTGCTGGACACCTGTGATTTTGCTGATTTTTATTCCCCATTTTAGCCAGTGTATTGTTAGACTTAATATTTAGAATGCCCATACCAACAGATTATTACTCTGTGGAATTTTTAAAAGAAAGTCATCAGAGACCCGTCGACAGGAAACTCGGTGAGTCTCCATAGGTAGAAAAGTCATTGCTGACATCTCATATGAATCATTTCAATATCACATTCAAAAGCTAGGTTGTTCTGGATGATTGAACCAAGATATTTATAACTGATAAACTATTCTACCTCTTGGCTCTCAGTAACAGTGCTGTCAGTGGGAAGAGGATTGCATCTGAAGTCTATGCACATGTCCTTTGTCTTTGATATGTTGTGTTGAAGCGATGAGTTTTTGCACCAGTTACAAAAAAAGTCATCCACAGGGCCATGACTTGATTCGTCATTGTGGAGGAGACTGACTATAACTTTAACAGTCTGTCGCCGTAGGGAGCACTGTTTGCAGGCCATGGCTGCTGAAGCTCAGGTTTCCCATGCTCTGTACTTTCCCTTACTCAGCAGGGAATTCGGCTACGCAAAAGAGCTTAGATGTCTGGCTAGCTGTCGAGATGCACTTATCACTTTGCAGCTCCATTTCTTTATCTCTGTTTTTGTCATTCAATATTTCCATCTGCATTTCCCTCCATCTTCACACGAGACATCTGTCTTAGCGCTTTCTCTGAAGTTTGCCTCTTCTCCCTTTACTCCCACCATGATCACTTGGTCTCTGCAGCAACCATTTGAAGATGTTGGTTGACAAAGTTAAATTGTTAGATGGAACAATAATGTGTTTTTATTTGTGATGCACCTGCAGGTGGATGGAAACGTGAGCACCATCTATTGTCAAAACCTGTGTCTCCTAGCCAAGTTGTTCCTCGACCACAAGACTCTGTACTATGATGTGGAGCCCTTCCTTTTCTACGTCCTTACTCAAAATGACAGCAAGGGCTGCCACCTGGTTGGGTACTTCTCCAAGGTATGGTCATGACCGCCTCAATGGTCAAGGCAGAAGCCTCGTTATTGAACAAAAGACTGTTATTCATTATTTGATATCCTACTTTTCATAATGTCTTTGATATAAGGTCTTTATTTAGCTTTAGAGCCTTTCCTTTATTTGAAGTTGAGAGAAAAATGTCCTGCCGTGTTGATGTTGATGATGGACTGAAAGGACACACAAGATCAGTCACAAGATCATCTTTGAAATTTTGGTCATTCAGATGTGTCCCATGCTACTCGTAAGAATTAGCTAGCTGGGTATGCTCAAATATGGCAGTGCACTTCAGCATTGGTTACTGGGACTTCTTGCATTAGCTTGTGCATGTTAGACCACCTACTGCTTGGACAACTATTAGCTTAAATGTGTGAGGAAATATGCACCCAATTTGCATGAAATGAGCATTCACCAGTTTTAGTCCCCACTAGTAAATCTCTCCGAACATGCTACTGTTATTTCTCCCTCACAGATAAAAGCTTCATGTTGTGACACCCCATCACATCTCTAGTTTACAGATGCAGGTGCTCCCATTAGCATGCGGCCTCTTTGCCAAAACGCAGAAATTAGCTGCAAGGTTGCACCACCATCAACACCCACCCAGCACACAGACAGGCTCCTGTGAAGCCACACTGGCTCATTCTACAGCTCAGAGTTCCATGCTTTTTTTTCTCATACTGGTATGTGTATGCCTTTTCTCTCTTCCTCCCCAGGAGAAGCACTGTCAACAGAAGTACAACGTGTCTTGCATAATGATTCTTCCACAATACCAGCGCAAGGGTTATGGACGGTTCCTCATTGATTTCAGTAAGGGTCCCAGCTTCAAGCCATGCGCAATGCATGGGCGGGCGGGCACGCACGCATGCACGCAAACACACAAACACAGACAGAGCTTAACCAGCAAAGACACCAGGTCCAAGAGCTACATTTTGGATTATTCTTACACGGTTTAGGTGAATCTAAAGTGTTTTTTTTCTCATTGCCATTAGAATTCAACTCAATTGTGATACCTGACCACTACATACACTTTACTATTAAAACCCTTCTGGATGAAGTGGACTTGGTGAAACATTGAAATGCATTTTATGGATGTGGTTGTATCAATTATCTTAAATCTTTTTAACGGCCTACTTACACCTGGCAACGATTTAGGCCAAAGGATTTTTATTTTTTTGCTTTTATAATGTTCTTAAAATGCATCATGGAAATGATTATGCCATAATAAAATTATAATCAGATTATTGGCCATGTAGCTTTTCACATGGAATTTGAATTCAGTTTCATTGTTCTCAACATGTTATCTTAACAGTTATGACAACATAACACACCATTCTTCAAATACACACACACACACACACACACACAAGGATGGACTATACAGGAAAATAGCAATAATGATGATGATGATGATGATGATAATAATACTCCATAATCATTTAGCAATTCTCTTTCACCATTATAATCGTTTGCATTTACATATAATGCTACTATTGCCACTACACTCGCCCTTATGGTATTTAATCACCCAATCCCATCTTTAAATGACTGACCGTTTCATAATTTATATTTTTCCCTCCCTCCTCCATCCCTGTAGGCTATTTATTGTCCAAGCGTGAGGGCCAGCCGGGCTCCCCGGAGAAGCCATTGTCGGACCTGGGCCGCTTATCATACATGGCCTATTGGCGTAGTGTGGTCCTTGAGTGTCTTCATCAAGTGCGTGACCGCCAGCTCACCATCCGTCACCTCAGCAAGCTAACGGGGATATGCCCACAGGACATTACTGCCACTCTTCACCACCTCAATATGCTGGAGCAGCGTGGCGACAGGTCACTCTCATAGAAACACATGCATACAGTTTTTCCTGGTCCCACTCGTAATCATGTTCACACATACACACTCCCACAACCAAATTATGCTCTGTTTTAACTTTACACTAGATTCTGTTATCAAACAGAATCTTACCTACCCATGTCAGCCTACTTCATACCATTATTGTTTCCTGCCACTGCATAGCTCGGTGGGTAGAGCGGTTGTCTGGCAATCGGAAGGTTGCAGGATCAATCCCTGGTCTTGCATATAGCATGTCGATGTGTCCTTGAGCAAGACACTTAACTCCTAACTGCTCCCTGAGTGCCATATGTTGGCAGCTCACTGCTCCTATGCAATAGGTTGGGTCAAAAATGCAGAGAAATCCAAATTTCCCCTTGTGGGACTGATAAGGGAATTATATGAATTATATATGTTATGAAGGAAATTTATCCTACCTTGAAATCTACCCTATTCCAGTTTTACCATCTATATGGATACTTTTGTTCATGTACATCTGGATACACCAACAAAAAATTGCTGTTTCATATGGATATACCTATTTTCATTCTGACATGCTCATTTATTTATGTGCATGAATATAGGTACATACAAGCACAGTTTTGATGCTTTCTTTACTCCCGTGTGGTTTCTTCAGACTGGTATTGTTACGGAGAGAAAAGCTGGTAGCTAGTCACATGAGCCGCCTCCAGGCTCGGCCACGACGGCTGGATGTGGACCCAGAGTGTCTTCGTTGGACTCCGGTCATTGTCACTAACACTGTGGTCTCTGATGCTGAGGGAGAGGACAACGATGATGAAGACAATGATGAGGAGGATGAAGAGGGGGAGGATGACAACCACAAGGAGGTATGTTGTCATTTAAATTTCTCCTTTTACCTAGCAGGTCACTTCTTCAATTTGGCCACATGCATCTTGAGATTGGAATTTATTTTAGAGCTGTTCATTTTTATTTTTATTTCTAACCTTACTGCACTGAAGCTTTGCTTGATCTCAACATGTCAGCATTTCCTTCTATGACTTATCTTATTAATCTTTTTTTGTTAACAGATCAAGCCAAGCCAAAAGCTGTCACCACTTTCCTGGCATATGCACCAAGAGAGGGATGATCAAGAGGAAGACAAAAAGTGTTTCACGGGGTTTCCTATGAGCCAGAGTTCTTTTTCCTCCTCCCTTCACTGCCTATCATCCGCCCCCGAACCCCGCCTCTCTACCCCAACCAACGGAGAACGCAGACCAAGGGGCCGCCCACCAAAAAACTGGCCCTGGGGCAAGGTGAAAGACGGTCAACAGGCTGGCAGGCCCCCTAAAATCCAAATGACGGAAGAGGAGGAGGAGGATGAGGACAGGGCTGAGGGGGATAAAACCACTGGTTCCTGCAGCAGTCCTCCATCCCTATTTTGTTTGGACAGACAGAGCGATTCCTCGGTCATCCACCCTCTGGACATGGCCAGGCACCCTTCCATCACACCCCCACGGAGAGGGCGCCCCCCCAGGAAAAAGAGAGGCCCTAAGCCTAGGCTTAGGGATGGGCCTGGAGAGGGGCTGGCACAGTTGCCCCCAGGGGCTCGACTCACTGAGCCTCCACCTGTCAGGAAGAGCTGCTTCAGTGAAAGCAGTGAGGACGAGGATGATGAGGATGATGATGATGATGATGATGAAGATGACAATGAAGATGAGGAGAGGGGGGCATGCCCCCTGCCTATCCTCACTAAGCCAGCCAAGGTGGGGCCCAAATGCAAGGTATGGAACTTGCAGGCACTCTCTAAAAGTGGAAATTGATTTTGATTTGTTTTTGAAAATTCAAATGATATATTTAGATGCTTCGGAGTAAGCATCCTCCCCCAAATGTAGATGAATCCTACAGGCCTGGATTGTCCAGTGTCAGCTGTATGAAACTACTAGAAATATTGGACTTTAAAAGTTATAGAAAAGGAAATAAACCAGCTTTATGGGACTCAAGTTCCTGAGAAATGGTAATTAGACATGAAATTTGTTGCACAATATCCTATGCAATAGAACTGTGCTAAAGAGAAAAGTGAGGAAGACCAATATTTAAGGTTGTTTTTTTGACTTGTCTTTTGTCCTTTATAACATCTTTGAGCCTATTTTGCTACAGATGGTACTGGAACTTTTGGCACCTTTTTGACACTAAAAAACGTGAACTTTGGTGTTTTTTTAATTGCTGCTAGTTTCTGAGTTTCTGATTTAATTTCGTTGTATGCCTACAATGACAATAAAGTGTCTCAATCTCAATCAATCTCAATTTCAGTTGCCTCCATACAGTTCCACAGAGCTCGTGTTGATTGTTTTGTACCTGTTAGAGGTGTGGGACTTACCATACCAGACAGGACCTTGGGGGCAGGGCTAGCAGCACTGTTTATCACTGTTAAGTTGTGCACATTGCATCACTCAATGACCGTGAGTAACCGCTATGTTTTGCCAGATTCAATTTCATTAGCTGCATAGGGATGGGTATCGTAATCCCCCATGCTCGAAAATGTGAGGCATGTGATGTAAAGCGCTTTGAGTGGCTGCTAGACTAAAAAAGCACTAGAAAAATTAGTCCATTTACCATTTATTATAAATATTTTAATGTTGCTACTATTTTTACCGACACTTATCGATCTTTGACCTCACTCTCATCAGTTCCTTTTGATATCCTCTTTAAGAGAAAAAAAACAACAAGTTAATTACAGAATTGAGATTGCTTTATTTTCTCTTGTCTGTACAGAGTTACTTTTAATCATCAACTCATGTTGGTATAGTTTAGTTAACTCTGTATGGGCCCCGGGCTGGTGGCATACGTAACATACCTGAGGTGGATGGGGCAATGAGAGATGAACTACACGCTAGGCAGTTGAAAACTGCATTTCTCCACCTATATTTGATGTTCTTTTGCTAATGTTTTGAAAGATCCACCCATAGATGCAAAATATATTGCATTTGTGCCAACGAGCATCATCACCATCAACTCTAGTGATGTATAACCATACTTTTGACGGTTAAGTTCTCTCTCTGCCTGTGTGTGTGTGTGTGTCTGTGTTTGTCCGTGTGTGTGTGTATGTGAAAGAGGCAGAGAATTGGCCTCACCCCTCAGCTCACACACAACAGGCTCCAGGAGAGATCTCTCTCTTCTGGATTGGGAATGGCAAAAATGTGTCACAGAGAGAGGTGTCATGATTTTACGTGTCATGATTAGTCCACTTGTTGTAGGGGTGGACACAGGCTTAGATGGAACTTGGGGTATTAAGGCCAGATGCCCCTCCTGACGCACCACAGTAGGTTCAAACCTACAGCGTCTGGCTCATCAGTTCCTGAAGTGCACGCTCTACCACTCAACTACCGCAGCCCCTTGCATCATAGACACGTCTTAATCTCATTGCAAATAAGAAACAGGGTTGGTGAGATAAAAGGTGTAAAATAAAATTTATGTAGCCTAAATAAATAGAAAATGTTCTATCTCCAGTACCAATAGCAGCACAGTTAACATCGGAGCTTAGCAATGCTATGAAATTTAACACAGGTGCCCATTTAAGATGTGGTTTTGGTACCCATCCCTAGTCTTTGAACACATTCAGTGTCAAGATTAAGCTTGTGGAAACTAAAATGAGAAAATGGTGCCAGTTAATGTTACATCCTGTTTGGGCTAGTTCTTGTTTTTTATGGGACAATGGAAAAGGACCTTTTGATTTATTTTATAAATTACATTTAGTCATTGTTATTAGTATCTTAAGTCTCATCTAATTGTCCCCCGCTCTCTCTCCACCAGAAGCCATTTAGGAAGCGTCGTATTCGCCAGCGCAGCCACCCTCACAGCAGTGTGGTGACTGAGACCATATCTGAAACCACAGAAGTCTTGGATGAGCCCTTTGTAGACTCGGATTCAGAGAGGCCCATGCCCAGACTGGAGGAGGAGACACCCTTGGATCACCCCCTCCGTCGCTACCCGCCTGCCCGCTCTACCATGAGGTTCTCAGACCCTGCTCCTAAGAGGGGGCGCCGCTCCAACCTCGCTGAGTCAGAGGAGGATGGTGAGTAAGGGGCGTGTTAATTCATAGTAAGTTTAGCCAAATCATGTCAGTTTTTGATTAAGTATGATCAGTTAATTTAAATTAGTACTTTACTCATGGTTACAGATAGCATCTATATATGTGCACAGTAAGATAGTAAAAGTGTAAATGAAGCACAATGTTACATATCATCAAAAGCTAGATATAGTTACTCTACAATAAAAATGTATACAAAA
>OMLC01003993.1:13529-36591 GCA_900302585.1 Regalecus glesne | reverse complement strand
GATGAAAGAGTCATGTCCCTACGCTTTAGGATTATGGGAGGAAAAACTCTGACCGTTGTCTGTGCCTATGCACCAAACAGAACATCAGAGGATTCAACCTTTTTGGAGACCCTGGATGGAGTCCTGAATGGAGCTCCTGTAGGGGACTCTATCATTTTACTTGGTGTCTTCAATGCACATGTGGGTAATGATGGAGACACTTGGAGGGGTGTGATTGGGAAGAACGGCCTCCCTGATTTGAACCTAAGTGGTGCTTTATTGTTGGACTTTTGTGCTAGTCATGGATTGTCCATAACAAACACCATGATTGAACATAAGGAGGCTCATGAGTGTACATGGTACCAGAGCACCTTAGGGCAAAAACTAATGATAGATTTTGTAATTGTATCATATGATTTAATTCCACTTATTTTGGACACTCGGTTGAAGAGAGGAGCAGAGCTGTCAACTGACCACCATCTAGTGGTGAGTTGGGTCAGGTGGAGAGGGAAGCCTCAGTACAGACCTGGTAAACCCAAACGTATAGTGTGGGTGAACTGGGAACGCTTGGAGGAGGACTCTGTCAAGAAGACCTTCAACTCCCACCTACAGCAGAGCTTTTCTAGCATCCCTGTAGAGGTTGGGGACATTGAACCAGAGTGGGCTATGTTCAAAGCTTCCATTACCGAAGCTGCAACTGTGAGCTGTGGTCTCAAGGTCATAGGTGCCTCAAGGGGTGGTAACCCACGAACACCCCGGTGGACACCAGCAGTTAGGGAAGCTTTCCGACTGAAGAAGGAGGCCTTCTAGGATAAGTTATCTTGGAAGCCTCCAGAGACAGTTACAAGGTACAAACAGGCCCGAAAGACGGCGGCCTCAGTAGTGAAAGAGGCAAAGCAGTGAGTGTGGGAGGAGTTTGGGGAAGCCATAGAGAAGGACTTTAGGTCAGCACCAAAGCGCTTCTGGAAAACCGTCCGGCACCTCAGGAGGGGAAAACGGGGAACTGTCCAAGCTGTTTATAGTAAGGATGGAACGCTGTTGAGCTCAACTGAGGAGGTAATGGGACGATGGAAAGAACACTTTGAGGAACTCCTGAACTGGATCACAGAACTCTCTAACCAATGTGTGATCATAAGGTTTTCAGCATTGCTGAAACAGAGCACGCTCCTCTTCCTTCTTTTTTTTCCAGTTGCTTTTCACTCTTCAGTTTCGATTGTGCTCCTTGGAGCCTGTTGATTCTGCATGTGCCACTGCCATAGATGCCCTGTTGTTGTAATGCTTGAATCAGTGGAATGGTGGAATAGAAGTTGTCAAAAAACACCTTGAGATTCTTGTGCTCTATATCGTCAGAGCCGCAGGACTAGATTTGCAGCCATTCCTAATCTATTGACCGAACCACGCCCAGCTAAACCCTGATACACCTTGATACTTCAAATGTACATGCATCCAGAGCTCCCTGCGCTCTTCCACACCCCAGGGTTTGGGTTTTCGGGGGATGTACTGCTTGTGGCCCTTGAAGGGAATGATATGTTCATCAATCAATTGAAATTCTTCAGGATCGACTGCTGAATGGAATGTTTTCTCGACTAGATCTAACACTGGTCTGGTTTTGAAGAGCTTATCAGTATTTCCTGGCTCCTGTGAGTAATTATCAACAAAGTGAATGTACCTCAGAATCTGCTCAAATCTGTTCACTGGCATGGCATTTGCTTTAAATCAAGACAAAGCCCTTCCTGATGTCCAGTACATTCATGATCTTGGGTGATGGAGGTATGATATGACCAAATTGATTCCTAGAAATGTCTTCATTTCATCTTGTAACAAGGCCAGATTTTCTTTTCGTTTTTCCAGTGCATACGGGTTTGTATTGTGCACCATTTCATTTATCAGTCTGTTGTGAAATAGATACATGGAGAAATCTATTGGTTCTGTCCCATCAACATGACCTCTGTCAGTTGGCGCATCCTCAACTCCCTCAGCATCCTCAACTCCACTATCACTACTGCTAGCATTTGCTAATCTTTCTTTTTTTCATACAGCCATTCCTCATCACTGCCACTAGCATCATCCTCACTTGACTAAGATGGTATTTGTTCCACTTGCCTGTAGGCCTCTCTGTCACGCTCTGCACTTGAGCTCTACGGAATATAAAGATACTAACTGTTACTCACATAATGGAACTAATCTGCTCAAATTGTTGTTTTTGTTACACAAACTGCAAATCAACATAATAATAATAATAATAACATAAATCAAATAATTTACAGAAAATAAGTTAGTGCAGTATTTCCTAGAACAACAAAGTCACAATAATAGTATGATGTCTTGATGCATACTCAGTAATCCAGGTAAGGTAATCATAAAAAAGAGGTGAATCAGTTGAAATGGATGAGAAGCTTATTGAGAAACGTTTCATCCCTCCAACAGGTGACATTCTTCAGATTAACGTGATGAAGCTTTTTTTTGGGGGGGGTCACTAAGCAGCACTGCTTCCTCTCCTGGGTCAGTCATGGCAGTGGTGTGGGTCAGTCATCCTCTTCAGCACGATTAAGTTTGCTTTTGATGGTGGCAGTGGCTGCATCATCAGTAACTCTGTTCGATCAGAAGATGGACTCTGTAGGTTATGGACAGCTTCAACAAGCTCTCTTAGTTCTGTTTGCAGGGTTCAAAGCTCAGCTTGATCTGACAACATGCGCTGCTGTTTGCTGATGGTGTCAACTGACGAATGATTTCTAACTCTGCTCCACTATCCTCCGTGTGGATGTCTGGGGTACAGCACAGTAGGGAGGAGGGTAGAGTACCCTTGTAACAGTTCCCTCTGGAAACAACTAGGGGACTTGGAAGTAGCTGATTCTCCTTGAAATGCTGTTGGCTCAGCTCCAGAGCATAAATACATCTCTTGAAGATAGAATCCTGCCTCTGCTGGTGACTTGATGGGGGGTGGGTCATGACGAGAGGTGAGGGAGGTCATTTTGACCTCACCCTCTTGATGATCAGTCACTATTTTATCTCTGTATCTCCAGAGGTGGCACATCAAAATATGCGAGGTGAACAGGTGGATGAGCATGTCGTCTAAGGTGTGCACCATTGACGCACCATGACGTAAACCCAGTAGCTATCCGACTCGAAGGACAATAAAATGTTGTAGAGATAAATAACAAGTAAGTCGCAAGTTTGGGGTTTGTCACCAGGTTCAAGTCTGGTGCGTCGGCTAGGACGGCACTTTAGTCGATAGAGGATGGGGAATAAAGGCCTGAGGTGAATATGCCGTTTTATTCTTCCCTTTCCTTTAGGTATGCAGCAACACATACAGTTCGTACTGAATGGTAAATAGTTATGTAGTTTTCATACAAAGAAATAATAACAAAAGTACAACGGTAAAATCTACAGGCATGCTACTTCCGGTTGCAGTGCTAGTTAGCTTACCCTTCAATAACCGCTTCGTATCTCAATCCAATTGACCCTCCTGGAATGTGGTCACATAGCGGGAACCAAACTTCCAATACTAAACCATTCTATTATCAGCATCAACACCGAGAAACGCAATATCACAGATAATGCAGTAGATAGGTACTCGCTTTCTATTTACACATAACATGACTTGTGATTAAACTCACTGCACAACCGCACTGCAGGGACTGACACTTTTCACTGCAGCTGACTGAGCTCAACTGAAAACATAGTCGACCCTCTGCACAACACCAACTCACTCAATCACGTGGGTTGGCTCACCCTATCAAATTACTGGATCAATAAGGGACACTTAACAATACGTCAGACTAGACGTACGGCACATACGGCAACAATATTTTGTACCACAAACTTTGGGCCTTTTCTCCATTTTTACCAGATTTTTCAAGTTGCAGTTTAACTCTGCTCGAATGGCAATGTGGACACGACCACTTTTTCCTACGGATGTGAATTTTGACCCTAACCATCGTCCGTAGAGCTATTAAATCAGGAAGTGGCGGGTTGTTACTACGGGTAACCAGAGGACGAGAGAACGGCTGGTTGATGTTTACTGTTTTATTTCACTGAATGGAGAGCATTTAGGTTAAATCGATACAGTGCCGTTTAGCGGAGGAGTAAAACGTCAAAGGTTCGTAATTATTTTCATTCGAACAGTTATGCAAATCGTTAATTAACAGTCCTATCGACCTCCACCGGTAACCTTCAAATCACAGTGTTTGGGGAGCTTCCTCACCAATATCTACCAATTAATGTTGTAAAACGAATACACAAGTGTGTGTGACTGTGTTGTGAACGGAACGCAGGAGCATAGGAGTGAGTTTGACATGGAGAACACATTTCAAAGACCACTCCACCTTCTATGTGTAATAGCTAGCTACAGGCATATTATATTGTACCTATGGCAGTGACATACTTTATGTATAGTAGTACTGCAATTGTAGAATCTCAACAAACAGCAAATAAACGGCATCACCATCTATAAGTCCGGTTTTCTAAAGTAATTACCAGTCTTGTGTCTCAAAGAGGTCAATTTGCAACCTAAAAATGGTATTACGTGCTACACGGTACGGATCTCTATTTTCAGAAAATTGGGAAATTAAATTATACCGTATTTTCTGAGTTCTGTACAACGTTGTCTGTTTTCATATGAAAGAAAATTGCTTGAGTCTTTAGCTGGACTAAATCAGTGCCAAATGATACAGTATGATTTGAGAAATAGGGGACACGATAAAGGGGGGGGGTTCTGTGATCTGAATCCAATTTCCTGCATTTTTACATACATTTAGGGACTACGGTAATAAGAAATATGCTAATTCTTGAAATACCGCACTTGGACACAGAGGAGGAAAATAATATAACTGCTGGCTTGACTGTAGTGATTCCTTTCCTGTATTTGTGCCAAATCAATAGCTGAAATGTATAATCTGTGTGTACCCAGGTTATCCTTGGATGAATTCAGAATGGCCCTACCAACCCTCTCTGCACATATGCCTAGTCGTGCCCGTGTTTTGGAGAGACAGATGGCCCGGCAGCGGGAACACGAGGTCCGTTGGCGCCAGCAGTGGGAGCTGAACTCTCAATACTTCAGAGAGCAGAATTTGCGGAGCAACAAACAAGCTGCATGGAGTTCCCGGGAGTCTTATCAACAGAGGTGATGCGAATAAACTTGAACTGTGCGTGTATTGATTGCTAAAACTGAGTGACAATAAACCTCTTAAACATTGACACGTGTGTCACTGCACTGTCCTTGCTGGAATAAACTTCAAAAGTACTATTTGTGCTTTCTTACACTCTGTCACCTCAATGCTTAAAGGACATTGAGGAAATCTTGCTGCATTCTTAATAATCCAGGTAAGGGAATCACAAAAAGGTGAATCGGTTCAACTGGATCAGAAGTTTATTCAGAAACGTTTCCTCACTCAAACAGGTGACATCGTCAGTTTGAGGTGACCGCAAGCATCGCCACCCTTATAAACAGTACATCAATACCACACAATAGGCTGGTTTCATATGCAATTTGGTCATTGATTGGACATTCAGTAGTAATGAGTACTATTCACAGAGGACTGGGGAAGATTGATTGTAAATATTCCCAAGAATTAACTTCTTATCCAGTTGAACCATTCATCTTTTTGTGACATGGAGGAAGGGAGCTAATGTTTGTTTTTTCTCTGATCTGGCAGTATGTCGGCATACCATAAAGAGAGAGTGGAGGAAGAGAAGAGGATGAGCTTGGAGCAGCGCAGGAATCGACTCCAAGCCATGCTTGAGGAAGAGCAGGACCAGTTTGTGGCTGAACTCCAGGCAGTGGTTCCTGACAGGAGTATGATTTTGAGTCAGTTGGTGCAGAAGACTGAGGAGCTCCGTTCAGCAAGAGAAGAGAAAAGAAAAAAGGTAGCCTCATTAAATTCACTGTATAATTCTGTTGCTGCAGCAGGTTGATCTTCTCTTTTATTTCACATTGTTTATTTCTCTTCTGTTCTCCTTAGCTTGTGGAAGAGCTGCTGAAGGAGCAGTGGAGGGAAAATAACCCAGAATTGCGAAAGGTAGCTTGCTTAAATGTAAACTATTAATGCAAATTAAGGGGCGGCATAGCTCAGTGGGTAGAGCCGTCGTCTGGCAATCAGAAGGTTGCAGGTTCGATCCCCGGTTCTGCATACAGCATGTCGAAGTGTCCTTGAGCAAGACACTGAACCCCTAGCTGCTTCCCAAGCGCCATATGTCGGCAGCTCACTGCTCCTATACAATAGGTTGGGTTAAAAATGCAGAGGAATCAAAATTTCCCCTTGCGAGACTGATAAGGGAATCTTTTTTTATTTAATGAATTGCTTAAGCTATTGTTGCAGAGTCAGCATGTTGAAATGAAGCTGTAAATGCCCTTAGCTGTCAAGGTTCAAAGGAATCTGGTGACAAGCTGATACATTGTAAGAGGGATACAAGAAGGGAAACTGGACACTTATCATCAAGACCTGCATTTGATCTGGAAAGTAATAGGGCTTGTGATCCAGATATTCCATGACTTTCTGTTAACCTGAGTCGCAGATTGACTCAACAGTGTTGAATATTCTGGTATATATTCCACTTCAGTCAGGTTCATCATGGTCTTTGTCCCAAATCTATCAACAGGTCAAGTCAGCATTACATAAAGATCATGTTGTCAACCAATGGCAAGAGCAGACATCCGAGAAAAAAAAGGTTGGTAATTTAGTATATTCTTAGTAAAAGTTGTTGAGATAACAACTGGGTTTAAATGACCTTTAAAGGATAGACAAGTGTTTTAGACTTTAAAGATAGAGGAAAAAGCCTTACAATCATTAGATGTATTAACGGGGGCGGCATAGCTCAGTGGGTAGAGCGGTTGTGTGGCAATCGGAAGGTTACAGGATTGATCCCTGGTCCTGCATACAGCATGTCGAGGTGTCCCTGAGCAAGACACTGAACTCCTAAATGCTCTACAAGCACCATATGATGGCAGCTCACTGCTCCTATACAATAGGTTGGGTTTAAAATGCAGAGAAATCCAAATTTCCCCTTGCGGGACTGATAAGGGAATCATTATTATTATTATTATTATCTCCTACCAGGGCTGCAACATGGCACATTCCACTCACTTGTCAAAAAAAATGGTATTTTCCTCAATTCAATTAGTAATTATTTATGTAATTATTTTATAGTTAGCCAAACAGTGCTCATCTCTTCTGTAAGTACAGTATCAAGTTCTAAATGTGCTCAGATTGTATTTTACATCATGATTTATTAATGAGAACGTGTAGACTGAAATAACCCATCCCTGAAAACCTCCAGCATGAAGCCACAGAGCAGGCGGAGAAGAAACGCTTTGAAAATGAATACGAAAGGACTCGAAAAGAGGCTCTGGAAAGGATGAAGCAGGCAGAGGACAAAAAGAAAGCAGAGGGGCAGAAGAGAGCAGATGAACTTTGTAAGCAGATAGAAGAACTGAGGCTGAAGGAGGAAGAGGTTTGCAAATATTGGGCAAATTATGTCTGCTGTAGAAATTAGTATGCGAGACCAATTTTAAGCAGGTCTCTCTCTGTTGAAGGCAAGTCGTTTAAAGAGAGAGCAAGAGGCCTTACTCGCTCAGCGCTGGGAGCTGGAGAAAATAGAAGAGGAAAGAAGAAAGTTGGAGGAAAGAAGAAAGAACACTGAGATGGCGTAAGTGAGCCCAGTTGCTTGAGCCATGTATCAAGAAATTAGGTAAATATATTTCTTGATGGTTAAACTGTGTTTATCGAGCTTCTGTCCCACCAGACGTTTCTTGGTACGCCAATACCGAGCTCAGCTGAAGAAGAGAGCCCAGCAAGTTCAGGAGGAGCTCGTGAGTCCATCTTTTCCATGGTAGAGGATGGGATATCATACTACTTAAATTGAATCAGTATCTAAGACTATACCACCGTCTGAAATTTACCTTCCAGGAGGCAGATCGCAAGATCCTGGCAACTTTGCTGCAAGGAGATGACAACAGGAGGTTAGAGAGTGTAAGGAAGGAAAGAGCAATAGCTGATGCTGCCTGGATGAAACATGTGATCGATGAGCAACTTCAGTTAGAAAGAGAGAGAGAGGCCGAGTTTGACATTCTGTATAGGTAAGTGCTAATGCTCAGTAAGCTCTGACCTTATGCAGGAACATTTGTTTACCTTCAGGTACTTACCCTTATGTTTCATTCAGAGAAGAAGCCCAACGTGTGTGGGAGAAACGAGAGGCAGAGTGGGAGAAGGAGAGAAGAGCCAGAGAGCGGCTCATGCATGAGGTGAACTGGCCTGCAGAAATGTGGGATCCAGGGCCTGTTAAAAATACTGCTGGAAACTCATTTGATTGAAAGCCAAAAAGATATGATTGTTGAGTAACAGTGCCCATTTGGGTTTTGGTAACAGGTTCTTGTTGGGAGACAGCAGCAGCTTGAGTTCAAGATACAACAAAACCGCGAGGCTCAGAAGGAGTCCCTGAAGAGGCGAGAAGAGCTGATCAAGGAGCTGGAGTCGGAGAGAGAGGCCAGATGCCAGGAGCGGGAACAAGAATTAGCCCAGAGAACAGCACGAATGCAAGAGATAAATGCTCAGGTTGGCACATTGCCTCTTTTCATCTCTTCAGTTAGCTGAGTATTGCACTAGTTCTTAATGTTTGTACCATAGTCCATCCAAACATGAGATTTTTTAATGCACCAAAATATTAACTGGTCGTTTAAAGAAAAAAAAGACAATCGATGCTTCTGTAGAAATAGATATCATTCGAGATCAGACACAACTGATCTTGCTCTGTTCCTGTTGAGAAGCACTGAATTATAAATTTCTTCCATTCAAGATCCCTCCTGGGTTAAGAAATCAAACAGAATTTATATGGTTACATATATACTGTAGGTAGAACAGCGACGCCAAGAGTTTCAGGAGGAGCAACACAGGAAAGAGCAAGAGGAAGAGGACATGAGAGAGGCCCTTCGAATCCAGGAGGAGGAGCTGAGACAGGAGGCACAGAGGATGATCGAGCAGGGTTATCAAGAAAAGGTACAAAAAAATAAAGTCTTCACAATTTTCTTTCTTTAAAAAAAAATGTCAGCACCAGCGGGCAGAGCTATAACTTAAGAAAAGTCCTAGACTTTTTTTTGCAGAGTGTTATTGATCCAAAAAGTGTTGAGAAGGGTTTAATAGTTTAGAGAAAAACAATTTCAGCGTCTGTACTATTGACAGATTACAACACTGAATATGGATAAGGAAAAGATTATAGATCAAATGGTTATGGCTGTAAACTCTGATTATTAAGTACATAGGCACATTGGAAAGTTGTAGCCAATTGTTTTAGCTGATATTTGAAAGCACTGCGGCCAGTCAAAATGAATGCAAATCATGCTTTGAGTAGTTTTTGTATTAGCCGAAAATACGATTGAAGCAGTACTTCTTTGAAAAAAAGAAAAGTTTAAAAATCGTCACAAGGGGTGTGTTGGTTCGTATTTTATCATCCCAAAATGTTTTTCTGAATGTGAGACAGGCTATGCCAGTTCAATATTCTTTGATTTCAAATGCTGGATATTTCCCTTTCAGATTCACAGCAGACCCCGATCAGCCTGGATGTGACAACTCTACAAGATGGAAATTGTCACTTAATTTTATGTTTTGTACCTGTAATTAGCGTATCGTTAAGGAGTTTCATTGTTCAACCAGGTTCTCGGGCCTCGTTTATGCCAAATTTATACTTATTTAAAAAATATTTATGTCTATAAATTAGAGGAAGTTTATGTTTTTTTTTGCAATCCTAGAGCTAGAATGAATTTTCTTACTAGTCATTCTTTGTCATCAGTTTTAAGTAAATCTAATAAAATACTCATGAGTCCAGGTTTTTCTGTTGTTGTAACAAGAAAACATAGCAAACATGACACAAGTGAAATACAATAAGCCTGCAACTCCAGGTTATAATTATAAATTAAGTTTATTTAGAAAATAAAAATAATTTTCCCCAATGCAGCTGTATCTGCATGACATACATCTCTGGACTCCGTTCAAGAACAGAGAGGAGCATTTCCTTGATCAGTATTCAAGTTTGACAATGAACTCTGAACCACATAGCAAGGATGAAAGTTTGTTGGCACAATTTTACAGGAGATATCTATAATTCGATCCCATAAGTTGCACGTTAAATACAATTCTAGCAGCAACAGAACAGAGCAAAAAACATAGGACAAATGATTATTAGCTCTAAATATCTGAGTACGCCACCAACACTGCTATAGGACACAAGACTGCATATTACAGTGCAGTGTCTAGCCTCATAGAAAAACACAAAACCATAACTTAATATAATATCTTGCTGGTGAAGAACAAAATATGCCCCCTGAACAAGTGTTATTTTCTTTCACTGACTTTACTAATAGGCATACATTAATAAATAGCATAGCTGCAATTAATGCATTGCAGACAGGTTTACACTTGATCAGTGGACAAATCATATAAATAGCTTTTCTATGCAACAAACTAGGACTACAAAATGTGCACTCATGGAATTCCCAACATTTAATGGGAGTTTATTAAAATGGTCAGATTCTTTTGAAAAGACTAATCTTAGGTTGCTAATGCTTACACAGTGCAATAAACAAGGGTGCTCCATTAGCTTCAAGTGTGTTAGCAATAGCGATTCATGGTATGGCTTGTTCATGGCTTTCCCAGCATCCATGTCTGACTTTGGCCTTTGATCATGGTAGTCATCATCAACTAATGAGAATACTGTACACTTAGTCACAGAGCATTAACTTTAATCCCTTTCTTTCGGAATGGGAGGTATTTACATTATCCACTGATGAACTTTATTAACAGTGGGAGACTAACATGAGTTCAACAAACAATTGCTTTTCAGAGTTCACCCAGTCAGTTCATGATGTCCAAACAGTTATTTGAAAACTGCTGTAAACGTATTACTTTTGTTTAGGACCAATGGCAGTCTTGGAGCAAACTGTAGAGCTTGTTGCATGAGTGCAAATTCAAGCAGATGACATTCAGTCAATGTCCAATGCTGGCTTTTAACATCATTACATATTTTGTATACCATCCTTAAATAAAAAAGATGCATGCATATAACCACAAATACTGATTTACAAAAAGAAAACATAAAATTATTTTTTTAAAACAACGTAAAAAAATCATAAGAACAAAACTGAGATGTAATTGGCCTTAAGTGCTGTTACTGATGGAAAGAGTAGTTAATTGTTGTTCTCCTTTGTAGTAATGGTGACAAGCTGCTTGGCTGCCTTGGCAATGTCATAAGCACACTGGATGACCTGCTGGGTGACCAACTGCATGTCAGGCCCTGGGGTCCCCTCTGAGGGCACTGCCTTCTTGCACTCACCCTGAAGCCGGAAGGCACTGGAGGTCAACAATCGCAGGGAGCCCCTCACAGTCTCTGAGCGTGGCTTCTATGGATGAAACATTGGAAATAAGTACGTTAAAGAAGAACGAAATGGGAGTTAATAGAAACACAAGGTTTAAAACTCAGCTGTCAGTTATCTGTGCACTGTGACAGGTAATGAGTAAAGGCCAAGTGCCTCTGGAACTGCATGTGCTATTTACTGCTCAGAATCTCACTTTAAGTCCATAATCTCACTCCCTTTAAACCCACAGATCTTCCAATTTAAGAATATATATAAGAGTAGGTTACCCACTCATCTCTGACTAAATAGCTAAAAAACTAACACTGATTGTGTTAATGGTTAGAAACTACAAAAATATGCATTTTTCAAGATCCCCCCCCAAAATGTTCAAAAGAAGTATTTTTTAACTGATAATTTCACATCGAACAACAACACAAGTTTTCTTTGTTTTTTTTACCTTGGGAAAGAGGGCCGCCATTTCTGTTACAGCCACATGTATTCGTTCTGAGCATGGTATAAAACTGTGGGGAGAATAGAGGCATCAGTGGCACATTCACCTCTAACTGATACAATCCTGCCTGAAAAAAACTGTGTTATTTCTGTTTGAATATCACTGGTTATCTTTGAAAACAAACAAAAATACACTGCAAATGAGTTAATTATCAACCACGAATATATCTCTAGCCCACAACACACCATGCATTTCAGACTTCTTTTCCAGGTTAGTTCCAACTCGGTTATCTCTGCTAACAGACACGCCAGACTAATATAAGCAAATGGCATATTTAACAGGTAAAGCGGTATCCAAAAAAGTGCCATTGATCCTATGAAATAACCCCTTACATTCAAAAACTACAACTGTCATGGAATGCTGAACATTGAACATCTTCAGCTCCTATCTACAGCCAAAACATGACAAAGGATTCTATTTTCACCATATTCTATGAACGAAATGACCCGAGTTGGTTGGAATCGACAGTGAAAAAGAACAAAAATGGCAAGTGAGTATGAGTGGATGCCTTCAGATATGAAACTCTTAATACATTTTAGGCAAGCATTCCCGGGTAAACCACAGAAAATAAGCATGTCAGTGAGACAGGAGAGGAGGGAGAAGTGAGATGGGGAAAGCATGAATGAGGGAGAGAAGAAAAACTGTGCCTGGAAGGCAGGGACAGAGGCCAGAGTACCAGGAGGTAGGGTCGGGGGACCGGAGGCCGAGCGGCTGCAGGTGAGAGGGGGCCTTCTCGGCCCAGGGGACCAGAGTGCTGAAACATCCCAGGCTGTGCCTGAGCCGACGCACACCTTCACGCTCATATGGTCTGCTCATGGAAGTGAGGGATGGGCCACAAAACAACACCAAATGTACACCACCGGAGTTGGAAGTACGATGAGGGAGGAGAATGAAAGAAAAAAAAGAGAAATACTAGGAAATAAAACCTGCCTGTCCATTGCTACAAGAGAGGGAAATAGTAAATAAAAAAGTATGCAAAGGAATTTAACCAAGAAGTAAAGCAATGAAAATAATAAGGGATCCAAAACTTCCTTTAAGATCCTGATCTTCCCAGATCCTGACCTTTCATGTTTGTTCTCCTGAGCAGCCCTCAGCAGCTCCTGGATATTCTTGGTGATCTGCTCAGTTTTGCGAATGACGTCCTCTGTGCTGGGAAGTGTGGGGTCCGACTCGAGCTCCACATCATCCAGCTCAGGAATGGAGCTGCCCTCGCCCAGCCAGCCACTGCTCCTTAGCCTGCCCCGCCTGCCCAAACTGGAGAAGAAATAAAGTTTTTTTCCTCAAATGGGTTTATTGAACAAACCTCAAAGCATAAGATAGAGAGTATAGGAAATGACCATCAGTAATAGGTTTGACATTTTAGGTTTTTTGAGACAATATAGATACAAATGCCCACCCATTCCACATCACTTTATCTCTTTACACATGTAGTGAACAAACATCTCCCACCCACCCACTCTCATGTAAAGAAGTACAGATTTTATTGTCACTCTAAGCCACTCCTTCTGTCCACCATGGCCTTACTGCGTTTGTGGGGATATTTTTGCACCTCTTAGGTTATATTGTATTCCTAGTTAAATTGCATCATGCGATTAATATTGCTTTATGTTGTACTGTGATAGCTCAGTGATAGACTGTGCACATCGGTAAATGATGAGCCAGACATCGCAGGTTCAATCCCAATAATGGGTCATCAGGAAGGACATATGGTCTTAATCCCCCACGCTCCATCTAGCACTGTGTCCACTCCCATGATATGGGGATTAATCGTGACACATTAAAAAAAGGCCTTTTTTATTGTTAAACTCTTGATTTTTTCATTGCTGATATTTTATATCTCCTCCTATCCTTTAATTCTCTATATGCACGATTTGAGTCCGACAATTGCAATTTCATTGTGCTTGCACAATGACCATAAAGTTTTGGAATTTCCGATGGTTTTGTCTTCACCGTCAAGACTTGAGCCTGGTGAACATAACTTCCATTTAACACGGCTGTGAAGGGAATGACTTTCTCTCATGGCACCTTGACCTTGAACTCAGTCAGAGCATCAATGTTGGAGTAAAGAACTTACCCCGAGTCGTCCATTTCTGAATCATTGAATGTGTTGTCGTAGTCACTCTCTGGCATACTGCTCTGTTTCTCCAACTTGGAAGCCTAGAGAAACCCAAAAAAAGTCTTATCGTGAGTTGTTCCCCATCACATCGATGTCTGCTAAATGGTAAAGGAAGGCTCAAACATGGTTTTTAATGCAAATTGCTGAGTTTATTGCGATAAGCAAACATTGGGAATAATATTCAATTTAACACTTGCTGTAAATGGGCAACTTCTGTTGGTGGAACTAATGACAAAAACATGTTTGAAAATGAAGGATGTGAACCTGTACAATTCACAACTTTGCATGAAAGAAACAAATAAAGCAATGAAGCAAGAATTCAGTCACAAGCTTTAAGATTTGGTTAACAGTGTTAGTAAAAAGAGTAACCAGGGTTCAAACAATAGCCTTTCTATGCTCTTATCGCTTCAGATTACCCGCCTGAATTCAGTTCAAACTGCCTGAAAATCCTGATGGAGTAACCACACTGGGTTTTGTGCATGAAAAGCTTTCAAATTCCTGAGGGAAGGCTTGAATCAACAGACGAACACAGAAAACAAACAGTCAACTATTAGTCGGGACTGATGAAAAGGAGGAAAGCGCTGCAGCTTCATCCAATTTTTAATGCCAGGATTAATAGCCAGCATGGTGTCAGAGGAATTTTTAAAAACTAGCTGGAATTACATCAAAACCACCAGGCTTTCACTCTATACCTAATCCGGGCTACCCCCCCCCATTATTTGATGAGGAAGACTCTGAACTCAGATGAAATAGGAATAAGCCAAATTTACAAGAGTCTGAAAGACAAACAAGGCCAATGACAGAGCCATTTGGGGTTTTGTGCTAAACAGGAATGACTTGGCCAGTCCAAAAACAGGCCTGTAGCTCAAAGGTCAGCCGTAGTGTTGCAATTCCAAAAGGGAAACAGAGAGAGAGAGAGAGAGAGAAAGAGAGATGTGTGCTCAAGTCATTCATCTTAAAACAACACATACCATTTTCAAAAATCCAAAAGGTGCTCAAGCAAATTGGTCATCTTGTGTGTAGCACAAGATTCAATGCAATAAAAGCGAACTTACATCATGAGAATACATCTTTTCTCATGAATCTTTCTTCTGCATCTACAGGAGGAAAATCAATCTGGCTTTTCAACATCTTTCTAGTCAGGAAGCACCAAAGCCCTGGATGATGACATGGTGCATGGCTGGTTGAAGAGGAAATGAGAGCATGCTGGCAGAGTTCACTGTGGAAGGTGGCCAAGAACTGGCTCCAGATTCTGAGAAGGAATCTCTCATGGCAGAAGGGGGGGGGCTTTTTTTCATTTAAAAAAAAAAAAAATCAGCCAAGTTGGGACATGCAACCGATTTCAAAAGGAAAGCATTTCAAAATGTTTGAAACCATTTCTTTACAGTGGCAATTTAGTATCGTGTTAAAAGAATCTAAGAAAACCTTCAGGATCAGTGATAATCCTCTTAAACGATGACTGGTTTAGAGTTCGTAAAATACTTTTTTAAAATCAAAATTAGGTCCTATATGGGCCTCTCATGGACATAAACCAATTATATTTTCTCATGCCTCACCATAGCAGATGCACTTATTCACTCAACCTTAAGGGCCAACCCAGTTTGGCTTTTGCAAAACCATCCACCCATCCTCAATCGCTTGTCTGAGGTCAGGTCGCGGAATCCTGCTGGAGCCTATCCCAGCGCTCTTGGATGAAAGGTGGGGAAACATCCTGGACAGGTCACCATTCCATGGCAGGGCTTAAGCAGTTAAGGGTTCAGTGTCTTGCTTGACAGTTTGACACACTTTCTGCAAGGGCAGGGCATTTTGCAAAGCTATGCAAGTCTTTACGTGTGCCAGTCATGATGATGCTGGTAAGTATCAGATGGTAAAGGCAGCTTGTGGAGGGTTTGGTTGGCTCATGCAGCAAAGCAGGGGAGGGAGAAGCAGAAGACAGAGAGAGGATAGTAGAGGAGGAAGAGGAAGTAATGGCGTGGAGCTCTCCGAGTGCTCACTGCATCCTGCGAAGAACAGACCAAGTGTGGGCGGGGGTGGGGGGGGGTTGGTGTTGTACTTAACCTTTTGAGTACTTTCATCCTTCGACCAAGACAGGGTGGATGGAAATGAGGGGAGGGATGAAGAAGTGGTCACAAAAGCGCCCCTTTCCGTCTAGAGACAAGGTTCAAATCACATTTCAAGGATGGAGGGTAAGAATAATAAGGTGTTCCCAGAAAACTCTAGGAGCTAACCAAGGTGAGATGATTCACACAACAGGGCTTTCAGCATGAAAATTAATTTCTGAACAAACAAGAGCAGATTCTGTACAGTACTACTGCACAATTGTGGTGATGACGTATATATGTAGACCCGATCTATTATCAGTAGGTCTGAATGTGAATTCATCCTTCCGGGACCCTTGTTGACCCATCCACATTCATCTTTTGGGACAAATATAGCAATGGTAGACTAGTGGGCTTGCTACTAAACCATTAGCAAACATAAATTACATGGATGCTGCTCAAACAGCAGGCTGTTGCCATGAATGGGTTCATTTCAGGTGATAAGATTTCGCTAGCAATAGTGCAATGTCGTAAACTAATCGGGATGAAGGTGCGACGTCGGACGGGTTGTGGACTTCCGAGAACATTCACAGCTGGAGAGAGGACAGAATTTTTAAAGTTAATACATCACAGCAATACAACTACTGTCTGCAATTAATTGAACAGCGTTTGATCAAGAACAAGAGTGAAGTGTGGAATATGACATTTCTCAAATGCAACACAGAGAGTTCGATACAACACGGTTGTAGAGGTGAGATGTGTCTCGCGCACTACCCGACTGACATGGAATGACATCTTGATAGCTACATTGTTATCGTAAGTCATGAATAGTGAACAGTGAGTCATGGTGGAAATGAATGATGTTAGAGTGAGAGGGGGAAAATGCATCTAACCAGTTGAACTCTCTCTACCATGTCTTAACTGGGGACATGATATACTTGAGCATATAGATGAAATCCCTCAACAATATGTGTGAAGCAACACTAGGGTTCTACGGTGCTCTGCAGGGATCTGCAGAATTTTAGCAGAATATGCTTCTCGACACAGACTCCTTTCATTCTCAATGATGCTTATGGAATGCACTCGTTTACTTTCTGAACTCCTTAATTCTTCACAGAAAGCTATGAAACTCATTGTTCGACTGATACCACGAGACTGCTTCGAGGAACCAAAATGTATGAAACGAGACCTATTCATAGAGTACTTAATATGTGAACAGAATGAAGACGATGAAACAAATAATCTTGTTAGTTTGTCATGCAGTACAAAAACACAGAGCATTTGTGTCATTGCTTTAATGCTTAATCAAAAAGGCATACAGGGCAACCTTTCACAGTGAATCATGTTCAGAACAACAGTTTGGTTTTTTGGCCTATCTGATTACGTTTAATCTGACAAACAAGTAACATTCCAAGAGACATCACATTTAAGAAGAATGGTCCTATGGGAGTCTAGCGTTCAGTTTGGACAATATGGGACATGGTGAACTCCGTGTCCTACATGCACAGCAGCGCATGTTCTGATTACTTTGTATTGGGAAATAGCATTTTTCTAAAGAAAGGAAACAAATAAATGGGAAAGACAGGTGTGCAGACAGGGTGATGAGACATGAGGAAAAGACTTTGGAAATGGCAAAGGAAGGCAGGGTGCAGGTCTTACTTACATGAGGTGGGAAGGGTTGCAGGGTGGGGACACCCTCCTCTGGGTAGGGTGTTTCCCCCTTAGGGAGATAGGGCTTCAGGCCTGAGCCAGTCTCATACATAGACATGGGCCGGCTGGCCTGCGCAGACTGACGGCGTTTCAGAGCTGAGGGACTGGAGGGGTCAGGGTAGTCTGAACCGCTGGGGACCTGATAGATATTGGTTGGGACCTGCCGCCTGAGAGAGGTGTTCTCGCTTTGCAGAGATTGCAGCTGGAAGAGACGGGTCAGCAATACACTGAAAAGTGCTCTCAGCAAAGCAAGCTTCCTTCTCTGATCTATTTCTATCTTTACAGCATGCTCTTATTAGCTTTCCTTCGATGATTTTCTACATTTTCACATTAGGGTTTGATGGTCTAAGACCATATGTATACTACCCATCATAGAACACTGCTAATCATCGAACTTGGCCTGAATGTAGTCAATGATGGTATCGCACAAAATTAATTTGAATGGAACAAATTTTCAAATAAGCACCTATCTAGAAAAAAAATCGTTTTAAAATGACAAAGGGTTCAGTGAATACAAATCAATAACTCTCTTTTCCAAACTAGAAACCTGCAAAAACTCTTCTCTTTCACCAAGAGGCAAATCTTGGATTGTCTTCACTGACAACAAATTGGTAAAGAAATCATGGTTCATGGAATATATATTTTCTTGCTAAAAGATACTACAACTTTGTGTCAACATGTATGAACCATGACGAAGATTTAGGAAGTATTGTCACCAAATTCTGACATCATCTTATTTGGCTTAGAATTCATTGTCAGTGGAAGAGCTGAAGGATTTGTCTCTTGATGATCAAGAGTCATCACTCGCTCATAAAAGGTGAGATTAGTTCATGTGACCAAATCTACACTGATCTGTCCAGATTCGCAGGAATGCCATGTGTGAATTCTTCTTAAGGGTGGACTTCTCTCTGATGTTAAAATGCAATGCAAGTGCTATGCAAAGCAAGCAGTAAAAGAAGCGAAAGGTTAGAGCACAGGCAGGCAACACAGTTACGGTCTTAAAGATGTAACTTTTGAAAGATGGCCAGGGAAGGTAAGGATTAAGAGGACATTTGGAGCCATTCAAATGAGACATTAGATAGTACTGAAACAAATATCAACCCTATGATTCAACTGGCTGTGTCCCAATGGATAAATAGAGGGTCTGCTGCTCAGTAGGGGGGAGGTCAACTCTAACTGCCAATTCACTTTGGTTACACATTGTCCACCATAGGGTTGGTACTTTGGGGGCTGCAGTGGCTCACCAGTAGAGCATGTGCCTCCCAATTGGGTGTTGCGGGTTCGATCCCGCAGCGAGGCATCAGGGAAGGGCATCTAGCCTTAATCCCCCATGGTTGGGTAAATGTGAAGGAATTCATTATAAAATGCTTCGAGTGGTCACTAGACTAGAAAAACGCTATATAAAAACGAGTCAATTTACCATTAAGGCTCATCAGCTCCAAGGGTATAGAAACAGTGCTAATGAAATGACAAAGGGTAAATACTTTTAAAAATGATATATCCCATTAATTCCTTAACTCCATTTGTATATGAGGACCATTGTACTCTGGAAAAGTAATGAATAAATGAGCTCCAGCTGAAGCTATTGTATACCAGGAAATAGACTTGCATCATAAATTTGACGTTTTGGATGCATCTCTCACTACATAACATATGGTCCACTTGGGAGCAACTTGTTGGAATTTTAAGCCTCACTTTCAATTTGAGGATCTCAAGCTGCTGGATGGGGTCTGTAAAGATCATCTCTTTAGTCATTCAGATGAGACAACGCCAAAGGTGCACAGGCAAATCACACGCTATGAGTCAACAACAGGAGTGCCAGCAAGACCTGTCATATGAAACCCATAAAATATTACAGAGACAATTTACGTTTCTTCCAGCCAGCTAAATAAAAGTCATTTTAACAATGGTGAAAAGAATGAAATAAAACTTATACCTCGCTAACAGTTTTATCGTTTTTTTAAAAACAAGTAATTCTGAGCCATTTACAATATGAAATGATGGCAGCCTCTCGTTCCCAAGGAATGAGGGGAGTTTGAAGTCTATGAGGTTTAACAACTATGGGTTACTAGATTGATGTACACATTTATGCATAATCAGACATAACGGTATTAAAAGAAAAAAATCCTGACAAGTATAAAAAAAATCCTGACAAGTTAAATAACGAGACATTTTTCATAAGTAGAAAAGAAAACTGGAATAAAAATAAAGCCCACAGTAAGTTTCACTCCAACTTAGCCAATTCTATTCCAAATTGAACAAAACAGGCAAACTGGCAGTGATGTTAACAAAAACATGTAAAAAGAACCATGTGCTCAGAGGGCTGTATTATTTCATATTTTAGTTGAACAGCTGAACCAGCTATCCAAAGACTTTATACATAGGGAACAACAAATCATGAAGCAAGGTTCACACAAACAATTCATATTAGTTACTATACAGAACTAAGGGTAGAAAACAACTGTTATTTCATGCAAATTATTTCAACATGCTTGTTAGTAACATGAGAGCATGTTATTCCAAGTTACTTAATGTAGAAACTAGGGAATGAAAATATTTCTCTCAGTTGGTGCAACAATGCATTTTGGACATGGGAGGGGGGTGTTCTTCAGCCACCATTCAAACTTTGAAATGTAACATGCGGGCCAAATCAGAGGGTGGACCAACAGGGTGTCACAGCAGCCTCGCCGTGCAGCAGAGCATTCCCGTTCAGGTGGCTAGGCCTTCATTACAACGCCATAGGCTGAGCTTCCCAAACAGAGAGAGCGTTGCATTGGAAAGGAGGAGAACTCTGCTGACCGCTGTGGCCCCGACCCTTCAGTCCAACCCCAGGTGTTAGTGATCTTATTGGTGTAGATCGGCGGATACCTTTTTCTGCATCAGCCTCAACTCATCACTCAGGTTGCTGTTGACTTTCATGAGCTGCTGGATCTTGGCTTCAGAGGCTGAGAGTGCATTTTTCACCTCCAAATACTCCTGCATTGTGATAGGTCCATCTGACAGGTCAGAGTCCAGACTCTGTAGAGAAAGGTAGCAAAGGGACACCTTAGAAATGAGTGACTTCAAAAACTGCTAGTGAATGTCTATTTTGATGGTGCCCTTGAATGCTACATTCAAATGAGAGGGGTTGTGGGTTTTTGGGGGGATCAGTGTGTAGAAGGGAGTGCTTTTACCTTTGTCCTATCTCCTTTGCTTGAAGGCAGCTCTTGATCTGTATCCTCATCAGAGGCCACACTATCATAGTCAGGCTGATCATTATCCTGGCCATCACTTCCATGTCTGACTCCCACACTTTTCAGTATAAGATCAACATTATCTGAAATCAAAGATAGCCATGGTGGAATGCTTAGATTAATTTATAATTGGTTAGTAAGCAGGTGCACTGAGAATTACACAAATATTAGATACAGACCTTTGGGACTACATATTGAATTTCCTTGTCTGCGTTTGGCATCACTGAGTATATCAATGACGAGGGTTGCAAATTCATGTGCATTGAATCTTGCAAGTTTTTGCCGCCCCTAATTGAAGCACAAAAGAAACAAAAAATGAGCTGTGAACTCAACTCACATGATAGCAATGATCTAAGTGTACGTGCAAACAGAGAGAACAATAAACTGAATGAATGATGGTTCTGTTTGGCAGACAAACTTCAGCGAGCTGGATTGAACTTGCCTGATTTCGTGTTGATGAGTACTCTGGATTCACAGGAAGGAAAGGAACCACAGTTGTCTCTGTCACCAGGGTGCTGTGATTCTGTGTAGCCAACCATACTACAGAGGAAAGGACAGACAATCAAATCTCAATCCCTGACTGAAATCCCATTTGGTGGTCTTTAATAATCCATGTGAAGTAAGGACAGTTTTTTAGAAACATTGTAAAACACAACCCATCTCATAGTGGATCACTGCCATACCTGCATCCGTCTCTCTTCTGTCCACCTCATCGTATACATCCATGGCCAGCTCCTCAAATAAATGGTTGCTGAGCTGTTTTCAAAAATTGGAGATGTAGAAATGGTCAAATTTGAATTAGTATGACTAATATTAATTAATTCTAAAAAAAAAAGATAAATTGAGATTAAAATAGCTGGTTAAAAACAAAGTACTTACAGACTGTAGTTTCTTCTTTGCTGCTTTTGCTAGTTCTGATAAATCTAAGCTGCTACAAACAAAAAAGACCCCCCATAATGTTATTTTACATAAAGATTAAGGATATTGTAATGCTTGCTTTATTGTCCTTTATACTTACATGTTTCTTATCCATCAAAAGACAGCGATAAAAAAGACAAAATTCTCACTTTGATTTAAGAAGAGCAATGCTTAGGTGTTACAACAGTACACATATTAAAAGCTGACCACAAAAAAAGGTGAATCTGTTCAACTGGATCAGAAGTTTAAACTTCTGATCCAGTTGAACAGATTCACCTTTTTTGTGATTTCCCTACCTGGATTATTGAGCATGCATCAAGACATTAAACGGTGACATTGGGGTTATATTTTAACCACTTTCAAAAAGAACAGAGCAGTTGTGTTTGAGAATTTCAAACGTAGCATAAAAACGTTGGCCCTTCTCCCTGGCTCAACAACACCGGAAGCACAACCCCCCTGGCCACAGTTGCCAGAAAACATCCCAGTGTACAGATCAACTCCGGAACGCTCTTCAATCCCATCCTCTTCTTCAGTGCTTGCCGGTGGGTAAAAGCCAGCCCCATATTCACTCTCATTTTGGAATGAGCGTTGTCCACTTGGCATTTCACCTTGCTATATTTATGTCTTTAAGACACTTTTTCCTTCATTGCTGTAGCAATTAAGGTGATGACATGGGATCGTAAGCATGGATGAATGCTTACAAACTCAATCTGGCACCTGGTTGCTTGGTTTTTATAGAGTCCCACTGCCCAAAAGCAAAAACCCAGAAATGTCCTATACACAGCAAATGAAGAAAAATAAAATACCGGCAGAGGAAAGTCTCTGCAGATACAGACACCACCACACACGTCTAGTGGGTCATAAGTGATAATTGAAAGGGATTATTTTTATACAGGTCTACATTTTATTATTTTTAGGGAATCCCCTCACACTACCTTTAAGCACAATAATTCAAATGGTGTCTTCTTACCTGTCAGCCATTTGAGGAACTATGAAGTGTTGGCCATTTTTATGATCTAAAATGGAACAAAGGGTCATGTCAGGCACACACACACACACAACAAACAGGATTTGTATTCCGGCCGTTTTCCCCGCTAGCGGGGAAAACGGCCGGAATACAAATCCTGTTTGTTGTTGTTGTACCAAGTTCCATTTACATCTTTATCTACAGCAAGACACTGACACAGTATTACACCGTAACTGCTCTGCCCCCCT
>OMLC01003958.1:1779-21828 GCA_900302585.1 Regalecus glesne | reverse complement strand
AATGTATCTGTATGTGTGTGTGCGAGAGTATTTTTCACACATGTGTTTGATTCATCTGTCCAGTTATTTTCATTCTCTGTATGCCCCATCTGAGGCTGACACAATTGTAATTTTCTTGCGCTGTTGCCAACATGACAATAAAGTTCATGAATCTTTATTTTATTTAAGACAGTTGCTCTTGCACTCGTTATTGTACCTACAACACCAAAGTAAATTCCTAGTGCATGTAATGCATATAGCAAGAAGAGATATCTGATTTTTTACAAACATCGCACTACCTCACGTCATGACAGGTAAATAAAAGGTCCAGATTAGGTGTCCTACCCTCTCTCTGACACACACACATACATACACATAGAATTGCCCACACACAATTTTCACTTGTGAGCAAAGGACAAAGATAAAGGCTGAGACTGGGAGTTAAATGTCACTCATTAAACGATGCTGTGTGTGTATTTGTGTGTGTGTGTTTTCATACTGTCTGTGCTAGCTATTTCTTAGAGGCTTACTAAACTAAGTTCTGTATCTTTACAACTAAGTGAAGGAGAAGAAGAGTGAGAGGCAGAGAGACAAACAGAGAGAGGGAGATATATTGATCCCAGGTCCCCTGCTTTGTATGTCCCAACCGCTTATCTTTTTTCCTTTAAAAGACTGACTCATCAGATTAAATAGTCTCAAGGCAAAGAGCTCTGTGTCAATCAACCCCTCACCAACTCTGCTGCCAAATTACACACTAAATATACAGCTGTGCCAGGGATATTGAGAGTATCACATTTATACTCCCTATAAATGAATGCACAATTATGTACTGTACAAATGATTACCACACACACACCACTAAGTACAGGCACTGGAGAGTATGTCTGGTTCACAGAGGAAGTCTTAAGTGAGAGTACATTCCTTGTAAACACACACACACACACACACACATAGAATGTTCTCATCAACAGCACATCTTGCGCTCGTGTGCACACGCACACAAAGACACACATGCACATGCATGCTCATGTTCACATACTATCAATCTCTTGTTATGGCACTTTAGAATGGGGAAATGTTACAGCACGTACCACTTTAAAAATAGCCCAAGTTGTTGCCAAATCTGTCAAACCCAGTTGGTAAACACATCTAAGTTATTTATTTTTCACAACTCCCAATGAGAACAAGTAGCTGAAAGTGTTGTTGCAATGTTTTACTCATTGAGCCTCTACTCGTTCCTGGTTGGGATAATCAAATCCCCGTGAACATAATGGGTGGAGCATGGCATTGGTGATTCAAAGGTTAGGGGGTCAATTCTTTTGGTGGCTTAATGGGTGGTGCATGACACTGACAGCAGCGGGGTTAGAAGTTCAGTTATCAGTGAGGCTTATTGGATACACAGCACGGCACTATGACATTCAGGGATTGGAGCTTCATCATTCCCCCTTCAATCAATACTTGGGTACATAGGGTCTAACAGTGCATTCATTACCTCTTAGACCCTCTGCAAGCCACTGACTGGAGAGTGGGGGGGGTCTACTTCGATTGGAGCGACAACACTAAGTATGCACACAGTACAGTAGCATGAGCTGAAAAAAGACTGCTTAGACCCAGATGCATTAAATCATCTGTGCTATATTTTGTCCGTACAATGCCACTGCAGTGTTATGTAACCGCTACATGCTGGCCGCAGACTCCAGGCTACGGGGGCAGTAGACTGAAGGATCCACTGTGCATAGTGTTTGAGAAGCGGCGGATTCAATGGGCAGGGCTCATACATGTACATGCACGGATGTCTTTGTTCGGGAGTCCATGCTGCAGTGAAGGTGCCGCGAAGAGTTTGCAACACAGATAGGGGATTTTAGCACACTTGCACCCTTTTCAATGTGTCGATCCCACAGGTAAATGTCAAGCTTATTTCAACGTCAAATGCCAAGTCTAACAAACACACGCCCCCCCCTCCCCCGATCTCGAGTGACGTTTACCGAGTCAACATTTTTCTTTGTCTTTGAAATGGTCAAGAAAGTCATCGTTGTCCTCATTATATGTACAGCAGAGTCGTGTATTTACTCCACATCCAAGTTTGAGTCACTAAGTTGTAGGGTAATAAATCTGACTCTCTATTCAGACCTGGTGTGTATTCGCACATTAACCTCACAGTTCACTTGTTTCAAACAAGGATCACAGGGAACTAATAATAAGCATCACAATAATTAATATCATCATCATCATCATCATCATCATAATGGAGTATCGGGGCTCAGGTCTTTAAGATTATTGTGGGGTGTCTACCTCAGCTGTTCTCCGGTAACGAGCACCTCGGCCATGCGCTCCAGCTCAGCAGCCTTCTTCTGCATGGTGTTACCGATCCCGTCCATCTCCATTGATCCCATCCAAACGGGTCTGCACAGATTCACATATTAATTCAACGGTGACAAAGCTATGAACGCGCGGTCACAAATCCGGATAGGCATTCATTGAGACGCACACCAGTAGTGATAGACCGCCGCTGACCCCAAAGAGCCGGAGGATGACAAACAAAGCACATGGCAATAGTTCAAACACATTTGTACAAAGGCAGAGTAATGAGTTTTGCGAGAACCATGAGTATCGTCAAAAGCTCACCCTTCATGCACCATAGGTAGAAAAAGAGTTGATCAAGCAATACTCCTTGTGACTGAAGAATTAGTATTTTTCAAAAACACGAGCTATACGATGCACACTCTCCTAATTGACAGATGCAGTAGTCTGTGAGACGGCAAGCTACATCATCTGCAGCCACAGTTACCCCCTCCTCCCCAAAAAATATCAACTACAGCGAATTTCTCCGCATACATGTGCAGATTTTTTAAGTTCCTTTGCTTATCTTGCTTGCGCAACGAGCCCTCTGATGCTACGGGGAATGAATGCAACACTTTTGCAGTCTGTCTTGGTTTTCTTTTTTTCTTTCTTTTTCTGCCTCACCCGATGTTTGTTTGTCATACCACACTGGATGAATGCATGCTTTTTACCATGTTTTCAGGACGGAGCGGATAGTATGCGCCCACAGAGCCACCGCATTGGGAAGAATCCAATGTCGTCACTGGGGGAGTTGACTAAAGGGGCGGGGCTGAAAAAGTAGTTATGGGTACGCTTGATGTAAGCACCCGCTACGCACAGAAACCCTGACTTCATTTGGATTAAGATTTTTTAAATATCCCATTCAATATTGTGTGTTACCATAATTCATATATTATATATAAATGTCAACACTGAAAAGAGCATGTTTTTGAGGATCATTGAAATTTCTTCTGTTCCAAACGCATAGCTGTCAACTGTAGTTAATGTGATGTATGAAAATAGTGAGACATTTCTTTTCTACCCTTGTTGACCATCATTAAACCGTTACCTAGTATAGTTAATTATAGTCTTTTTTTTTAATTAACTCTATCTTATTTTGGGGTAATCTCATTGGCCACATTTGAAACATAACGTGAGTTGTCAGAGCCTCGAAATATGTTTTCTTAGCCAAAAGAATCCATAGGGATGGGACTGTTTAATAATTTTCTCCAAAGTGAATCTTACAATGGTATGCAACAATACAGCTCCTTCAGTGATAGCTTACTCCATCCAAGGTGTTTGATGGAGCCTTTTGACTGGTCCTTCCTTCTTGGAGCTGTCAGACTATATAATCACCACTGTTCTCTCAATAGAACAAATTAAATCCACGAAAAACTGGATAACATACTATTTAATTAAAATTTGATGTATTTTTCCTTTCCATACTGTATATAGGGTTCATATTTCCCTTTTGTTTAAATTGCTGTTACATATTATGCTTTAGATTGGAGGCCTCTCTTACTGTACTTTCCACTTTGCTGCTAAAAAACATAATTTCCTCCTCTGGAACTAATAAGGGGATATCGTATCTTATCTTAACACTGTCCCGCCTGAAAACACTCATATGATGTAAATATATTCATATCAGTTACACACCATGTGGTAATGTGGTAGTATAGCTGAAGGTAAATCCAGCGCTATCTGTAAGGAGACAGTGAGGTCATCCAGTCCCTCATTGGCTGCATGGACGATCTTTATGCCAAATTACTGCGGGAAACATGAAATGTTTATTAAGTTATTGTTATTCACTTATAGCTTGGTTTCCGGTTGCTATTCCCGCGTTTCATTTTTCAGAACAAAAGTCCCAGATGATAAGAGTAATTCCAGAATAAACAAGGCTGAAAAGGGAAAATAAATGAGTAAATTTCAGCAGTTAGCTAGTAAGACTAGTAAACCCACCGTTAGCTCAGGAGGTAGGGTGGTCATCTGGTAATTGGTGGTTCGATCCCTGGCCATTGAATAGTGTGCTTCGAGGTGTCCTTGGGCAAGACACTTGAACCCCTGCCTGCTCCCCAGGTGCTGCGGCTGCTCACTGTCCATTAATATGGGAATTAATCTCGTTGTCTATAAGTACAATTACAAATAAAGCTTCTTCATCAGCTGCTATATGCAGGTCATTTGGTGGATATAAGCACCACCCTCTCTAAAAGACGCGGAAGCAAGTTTATAATATACCAATAGAAATAAACAAGGACACCCTATGACTTCAATTGGAAAATTTGAATCAAATGATGTTAACTAATGGTTTACATGTATTAGTCTCAGTAGTTTCCTGCTTATATCTGAACTACTTTTGCAAACACATTCCAACATATAACGACACTGAAATTCAGCCATATTGCGTTGACTTAGAATATATAACTGACATCCGAAAATACTTATTTCATGAACTTTAATGACTCATTCTGACCTTCAGCTTTTAAACTTTCATTCTTCTACAATGGAAAACATGAATATTCACCAACGTTCGTAATTTTCTGACTAGTAAAGCCAGTTCGAAGGGGACCCTGATCAGGTTCTGCTTTGGAATGGCGACCAGTCCAGGTTGTTTCCCCGCCTTCTGCTCAATAAGCGCGGGAATAGACTCCAGCCTGAGTCCGTGACTTGGCTTCGGTTAAATTGACAATGGATGGACAATATACCGTAAACCGGGCTTGTATTTAAAGGTGAAAGCTGCCACAAAATGACCATAACTTTTGGATAATTATTATTTTTTATTTGTATTTACTCAAATGAAATACATTTAAGTCAAAAATAAATAAAATGTGACTTTCTTTGACCCTTTTCTCTTCCGGATATAGACTTGGCATTTATTTTGAATTGAGTCTTAACTTCAAGCGGAAGTGTGCCTCCTTTGACAGCAACGTTAAGTAATGGCTGCAACACCGTAGCGGGATATTCAACAGTTCGGCGAAAGCAGCCAGTGATTGTTAACTTTTTGTAATTAAGTTCCTTGTCGCTACCATCTGTGAATTGATTTTTCCACACAATGGATAGATATGTTTTGGTCGTCTCTCTGTGTCAGAATGCAAACGAGTGTCAAGATGATAGTATCAAGTGTAAGTTTGTATCCTGTGGCTTATTAAATTGGAAGTATGCCGTTTATATGGCGTTCACGACACCCGTCTTGCTCCTAACATTGTGCTAGACTTGTCTTTATCGGAATGGATTACTTATTGCAGCTTCGCTTAAATCTGTATTTAAATAAATCGTATTTTGGTTTAGAGAACGTTTTGATTAACAGTGATCAGTGCTAGCTACGTTGCTAACTTGGCTACTACCATAGCAAGCTAGTCAAGGATGGGCTTTGTACTGATTACTTAGTCTGACCACTAAACGTATATCACACGTGAAATTAATCATAAGATTCATAGAAAATCTTCGGATGTAACTACAGATGTGTAAGGGAAAACTCACGGACTCAAGTTCCCCTGACAGTTCAGCAGATATGTTCGTATTCAATGTACTTTTGTAAACAAGATTCTCAACAAGCTGTGGCCTGTGGCAGCTACCAAACCGAAAAGGACATGGTAACCTAAAAAGTAATGGTAATCCAGAATGTGTTCGTCCATTTCGAATCTATGTAACACGTAGCAATGTATTGCATTGACAGCCCTGGAACCACTCAGGAGATTATATGAGGGACTTGAAAATGTTGCCCATCAGGAGTCAATAAGAAGGTCTTCTGTGTTTCCAGGTAAGCATGGTTGTGCATCGTGACCCTTGGCCGATGGAATTAGTTTTCAGTATAGCATGTTATACTCTGTAGCAAAATGCATCCATTGACAACAGTAAACACTCCATGTATTATGAACAATACAGTCACACAATATCAGAAACAAAGCAATGCTCTTATTATGCCACTGGGACTCTTGATTTTTTTTTTAAAGCAGTCATCATCACTGAGTATTTTAAAAACATATTTTTACATATCTGTGTCGACTTTGCCCATGCATGTTCTCTTAGCTTGTTCTCTTAGTGGCAGCCCTTCTGTTCAGAGATGGTACTTTGCCCTCCAAGTTTGCCAAGAAGCAGCTCAGGTAAAGTAAACTTAATTCATCATTACACTGCAGATGGATAGTTAAAGTGGCAAATAAATAATCAATCTTATGATATATACATACAATGGCTGACTATATACAGTTGAAAATACGAGGTAATAATGTGCAATGGTCCAGAAAATGCTACAGGAATATTGAAATAAATGTTACCAGGTTACTTGCATCCCTGAGGTAGATGGGGATTTCAGAGCATACTAATATGCATACAGTCCATACAATATATATGGTTGGAATTTGACAATGTTAAGTATTCACTTGAATGACAGCCCATGGAAAGAAACTGTTTTTCTATCCTGTTGTTTTGGTGTACAGTCCTCTGTGGAGGGAGGAGTTGGAACTGGTTTTCTGATTTACAGATGTACACGTCTTTAATGAAGAGCAGGTTGGCACCAGTGATTTTTCTCTGCAGACCTACGTGTCTGTTGAAGTCTGTCTCTGTTCTATTTGGTGGCCAATTCAAACCAGACAGTGATGGATATGCAGAGGACAAACTGGATTGCAGTGTAGAACTGAATCGGTTGTTTTTGAGGCAGGTTGAACTTCCTGAGCTGACAGAGAAAGTACATCCTCTGCTGGGTCTTTTTAATGATTGTGTCCATGTTGGGTGTCCACTTTGGGTGCTGGGAGATTGTGGAACCCAGAAATTTAGGTTTTCACTGTAGATACCAGGCTCTTAATATATCATGTGCATGGAATCTGCAAACCACATTCAAGAATCCAAGCACGATTCTATGGATTAAATTGTTTGGTAATGGAAAATAAAGAGTCGAAGCTGAACCAGCTTCCAAATAATAACCCCTTGGGAGAAGTTTTAGGCAATACATACTCATTCTCTTTAGCCAACAAAATTGTGTCACAATATGACAATATTTGAATTTCATCTTGATACAATACATTTAAACATGATAATATCGAATTATTGCTCAACCTTAATTCAATGGCAAGGATACCCGACACTGAGTCCATCAATGGATTGAAATCCGCTCTGATCCCTTATTTTAAAGCATTGGCAAGTCATTGAAGAGACTTAACATGAATGCATATTTTTTCAAAGGAGAGATTGCTCTAGTTCAATCTTTAATACTACATGTTTTCAACATATAGTATTGATCACAATTAGTGCTTTTAAAGTTGTACAATGCAAAAAGTTACAGAAATTCGTAATGGTTCAGCAGTTTTACAGTAAACTCATTTATTAAGTATACTTGAACTTGTCCTCGTGTAGTGAAGTATGTAATATTGCTATTTACGTTAACTGGGCATACAATTGACACTTACTGTAAAATTGAAATGCCCGGTGAATTTAGTTTTTCATCCATGTTCTATATTTTCTTTCTTTTCCAGTTTTGCAGCTCAGATTGGGAGGAATTGGGTGTAGGCCATCAGAAGACTGAAAATGAGGAGGAGAGTCCTAATGCTTTGGAGTTATGTTTTACTTCTCTTCACCATCAGGAGGAAGGGGATCAACAGGTTGATCAACCAACATTGACAGAGTGAGCAATCTCTTGATGTGCTATTAATCTGCGTTTAATGTCTAATGTATCTAGTTATGCTCCTTTTTTATTTATTTAAAACAGGGAGGGATTTAAGTATTAAGGGGTTTTGTGATGTGGTTTCATGTTCTGAAGCTCATGATCTATATCTAATCAGCGCCTCATAGTAAATTTGGCCCTCATGCAAATGTCAAAGGAGTTCACAATATGAGATTGTTCTAAATGTTCTTGAAAGTTGTATCAAAGCTGTGACTTTGAGATAATGTACTCATTACTGGGTATGTAAGAATACTTTTGGTTATACATAATGCCAAATTAACCATGTATTGCTAAAAATCAATGTTGAAATGTAAAGTGGGTTGAAAGAACTGAAATTGTATACATCTCCGGGCATCTCTGATTTGCTCTGCTGGATATCTTGTTTTAATAGACTGTTTGAGGAGGCAGCAGAAGGACTCCATCTTCTGTCAGACAAACTTCCTCCCCCAGGTAAAATAGATAGTTTTGTTGTGTTTTTTTGACTTTTTCTTAGATTGTTGGCTATAAGACATATTTTGTAACAGGGATAAAGTGAATGTGAAAGTGTACAAGTCTTACCTGGTTAAATGTTGACAAATGTAGGGCACATTTGACATTAATGGAGAAATTCTAGGTAACCATTTTTAACTGTCACTTATTGATGCATTTACCACTGCTCACCAATGCATTCTTACTACTCTCTCTGCCTCTTACAATTGAAAGAACATTGGAAAATGAGACGGCAATGACTAGCACTATGTCGTCTTTAATCACAATCTCTACAGTAGTTCATGGTTTTTCATTGATATGTGACCAGCATAATTAATTTTTTTAACTTTTTGGTTTGGTTTATGTGTGTAAAAACGACCAACTCACTGCTGTTGTGCTATCTTGTGACCGGCCCTTGTTTCATTTTATCGCTGATGTCCTGTCAGTAGGGCAAATAGTGATTAAAAAAAAACCCAAAAAAAGAAACTAATTTAATTGGGTGGTGTTGTATGTAGGTGGTTGAATGAGAGCAGAATATCTTGGCTTTGGATCCCAAGTAAAGACTGAAAACAAATGTGACATCAGTATTGAGCTGGTGTGTCTTATGTATGCTGTGTCACTCTACTAATGTCCTTTAACTGCCTCTTGATTAATTAAATCAGTTGTGCTTTGATAGTGGCTGTCACAGCGTTAGAAAAAGGTGTACTGCTGTATTTCAATAATTATTTCCCCATCACATATTGGGTGCCTTTGCTTTAGCTGGCTAGTGAGTCTATTTGTGCTTGAAGGGATATTTTTGAGACATTTTTTTCTTTATACTTTGCAGCACGTATAACTCAGCACTTCAAAACCAAGACCTGTTTTTACATCCCACGATTAGTCCCTACGTTGTGGAGGTGGACACGGAGATAGATAGAGCTTGGGGGATTAAGGCCTTAGATGCCTTTCCTGACACCCTGCGGTGGATTCAAACCCACTGCCTCTGGGTCGTCAATTCTCAAAGCGAGTCCGCTAACCACTAAGCTACCACATCCCCCATAACTCAGCCCTTCAAGAACACCTAACCAATAATTATGGCTACTGCAGGGCCCTAGATTATCTGTTTGTATCCAAGATTTATTCCATCTTAAATATGTTTTATCACAAACAGGCAAAATATCTTCAGAAGATTTTGTGATTGCAAAGAGAAAGGAAATGCTGACAGCTGAGTCTTAGAGCAACCAGTTTGGTCAGAGACTCCTGTGAACTACAAACATGTTTTTTGGGGTTCTTTTTTTCTGTACTTGAGAGAAATGTTCCACCAAAATAAAATGTTCTCTTTTTAAGATTTCCTCTTCTTTGTTGCTGCCAGGTAAAGCCCTGTTGGATGTGCTGGTGCTTGGAAGTGGAGAACAGGCCCCTGTTTTAAAAGACATTCTTCCTCTGATGGGAGCTCTCAAGCACATGTCCAACTGGCACTCAGCTAAAATCACTGTGGTTGCACAAAATATTGATGGGTGAGGAAGTTGCACATCTCTAACCTTTTTGTTTGATAACCTGTAAGATTTCAGGGAGACATTTGTGATGGGCTTTTTCTGACTCGATCTTTCCTAAGATCCAGACAGAGCCTTGCTAAACTCGATACACTGGGTTGTTTCCCTCATCCAGCTAACATTACCAGTTGATGGAGAATAAGAGTGGTTTCACATGTAGTGGGAGTTGTTTTATCAGTTCATTGGTTATGGTAGTCACCTCTCTCCCACTTACTTTATGTTGCTAATGGGGATATCTACCTGATAATTTGCTCTTCAACTATAATTCTTTCTCCAGAAATGACCTGGAAGTCTATATTTTTATAATTTCAAAACTGTGGTGGTTGCATAGAATCTCCGGTGGAAATGTATGATGGGAGAGATTAGCCCTGATCTCGCAGTTTACGAGGGTACCCTACTTAGTGGAAATGTCTGGCCAAAAACTGTAGGCTAAGACCAAAGAGGAAGTTTAAGGATTTTGTGAGAGAGGACATGCAGTTTGATGGTAGGAAAATGCACAAGAAGGAAGAGATGGAAACAGATGATCCAAGGTGACTCTTATCTGGAGTAGCCAGAAGAAGAAGAAGAGGAAGAAAAAGAAAAGTGAGAAATTCCAGAAAATAATCGGTTAAAAATTTAGCCACAGCTGTGTTATACCCCATTTTGCCGCTAGGGGGAACTGTAGGTCTATTATGGATTAGATATTGGAAAGTGGAATTGGGTCATAGGGGTAGCATGGCTCAGTGGGTAGAGCGGTCGCCTAGTGATCAGAATGTTGCAGGTTCCATCTCCACACCTGCAGAGAAGCGTGTCAAGGTGTCCTTGAGCAAGACACTGTTCCCCTAATTGCTCTGCCCTGTGAGATATTGGTGACCTTATACAGGGTATGTCCCAGCCTTTCACCCAATGAGAATTTAGGAAGGCTCCAGTTCCCCGCGACCCGACTTTGGATAAGCGGTTGACGATGGATGGAATTGGATCATGAACCAGTGTTAACCACATGATATCTTTGTTTGGGAGGGTGCAAGGAACCGGCAACCAGCAGTAATATGGCACACCTCAGTCTATGTAGTCTGTCATTTCTCATGAACCCCCATGTTTCCTCTTTCAAGTGGGAGTGTGTGGTGTAAACTTTTATAGATAGATAGATGGATAGAGTCCCTTAACTATCACACAAGGGGAAAATGGGATTTCTCTGGATTTTAACCCATCCTTTTGTATAGGAGCGGTGAGCTGCCATAATATGGTGCTTTGGGAGCACTTAGGCATTCAGTGTCCTGCTCAAGGACACCGCGACATGCTTTGTGCAGGACCGGGGGATCAAACCTGTAACCTTTCAATTCCTAAACGACCGCTCCACTCACTGAGCTTTGCCGCCCGAATGGCTGATACAAACCAATCTGAGTTTATGTTTCATATGCCCGCTTTGAGGTAGATCATCTATGTATCTATTCAGAAAAAAATCTACATTAAGAAAACCCCTCTTTCAATTGCCTACTTGATGTAGGTGCATCAATGATGTCGAGACCATGTGAGGGAGGCAACACACAAGCTCTATTGTGTTGAACAAATAAAATATGATCCAAGTATAAAGAAAGCATACTACCATAGTATGTCCATACTACCCAATCAAACTATCTGGGAAGACTTTTGAGAAGCTTGGGTGAGATGTTGTATCGCAACACATCTTCAAGCCTTACACACCCACTTTCTGTCCTCTACATGTATACTACGTTATGTCGGGTTTTTTGGTGTGTTTTAAAAAGATTGTTAAAGAATTCAAAATGTGAGAATGGCAACAGGCATGGGCACAAGTCCACAAATGCTGGGATGGCATCTGGTACCATACCTTTGCTCCTATCCATAAGATTAGTGGTTGTGTCAGGAAGGGCTTCCGATGTAAAATTTTGTGAAATCATAATGCGGATTGACATGACCATACCAGATTAATCTGGTCTCCATGCACAATCGGTCAAGGATGTGTTAATGACAACCGCCATTGGTGCCGTCCCTTCACGGGGTACCAATGAGAACTGTTGAATTCACGGCGGTGTCCCCTGAGAAGCAAGGAACAAGCCGGAAGAAGAAGAGCTTACTCTTCAAAAAGTTCTTACGTATAACTGACGAAACCTTTTGTTTTGAATTTGTTATGGCATAAACAGTGAGGCAATCTGGTAAAACCCTTGTCGCTGTTGCCTCTCTTCACTAATCGTTTCTGTTCCATGACACCAGAGCATCCGTACAAAAGTGATCAACATTTTATTAATGGTATCTTGCATCCGCTTTGATGAATGTCTTTTGGCTCCAGCAAGTCCTTCTGAAATATCAAAGACATCAAAGAAAGAGACAAATAATGAGAGAGAGAGAGAGAGAGAGAAGAGGATACAATTGCCAGTCTGTTTGTATGTTGCATGTAAAAGACAAAGTCAACAGAAAGGCTGGCTAAAATACCCTTATTTGCAAATTAGTCTCTGATAAGGATGTAGAAAAGTTGTATTAACTAATTAAAATCATACAGCAAACTTTTGCTGTAAATTATTCCTATAGCATTCATCTGTGAAGCCATGGATTGTAATGAGGGGCTCTCTAGCCAGGAAGGGCTGTCATGCAGACTCTTAATGTTTTGACAGTTAAGCAGCATTTGGTACTGAATAGTTTCAAGTCACCACCGGTGTCACTGCCATGGTTACTGTTTTATTCAAACTTTTATCCATTTACAGAGAGGAAAGATGATGCCTAGACTTTTATGGTAACCAGTTCCTCTTTCTTGATGAAGGAAACATTTTTATTCAGCCATTAGGTGTTTACAAATGACTATAACTTAGGGCTGAAGTAGACAAATCCACTAAACTCCAATTGCTCAGCTCTAGCCACCTATAGCAGTTCATATAAGGACTAGCAGCCAATTATAGTGAGAAACTAAATGAAATCGAAAATTGAAAATGCCAATCCAAACTCTGAAACTGGAGAGCCCACACACCACATAAGTGTATCCGTGTATGAATTATTTCTGAAGATAGAACCTGAACGGCAACCTGCCCTGGGTATTTCCCTGCCTTTCGCCTAATGAGTGCAGGGGTAGGCTCCAGCATGACTCCATGACCTGACATTGGATAAGCAGTTGAGGATGGATGGATACTTTTTTTTTAAATGGGGGTGGGGGGGTTGTTTGTTTTTAATGAGGTCAATTTAGGTCTATTTTTCCAATTAGACACAGAGGGTATCTGGCGTTAATCCCCCTGCTCAATCTAAGTCTGTGTCCACCCCCAAAATGTTGGGACTTATCAGGACATATGAAAATGGACTTTGGTGAAATTAGACGCATCCCAGTTCTAGGCTGCTGGATTGAAAAGCAGTTAGTGGAAGAAGGAAAAACTCTGCAGACCTATATGCTCCAACATACTTTCATAGATGGTTACAAGATTTTGATCCATGTTTTTCTTCGTCAGGTTCAATTCATGAAAAACGGCTGTATCCTTTTTTAATCATGATTTCAGATGCTGTGACAATGTATCTTGTTCAAGTATATTTGCATGTGCTACCATAAGAGCGGAGAAAAATATCATGTATGTAGTATTTAATATGGGGTCAGTATGTGATATTTCTACCCCTCTGTATGTGTGGGGGGGTCTCCTTCCACATTAGACCTCATACTTCCCAGTTAACTAAACCCATGAAGTGGTCATTCATACTGCTGTGATGGTTTTTTAATTTGATATTTTTGTGTTTTTAGGTGGCAGAAAACAGCGTTATACCTGAGTGCTAATCTAGTGGACTCTGCAGATCCTGACGGTTGTATTGACACCAGGGAGCTGTGGAGGGGAGGCCTTCTCATCAGAGAGAAAAAGGTAATGTGACAGTAGGACTACATGTGTCGTTTGTAACGGTAGAAGGTGTAAAGGAAAGCCTCTTTATTCTGTCATTTTTCTATTCCAATTACTAAATTTGTTCTCTGCATTTAACCCATCCTAATGTATAGGTGTAGTGACTAGCTGCAGCACCTTGGGAGGGTGAATTTGAAGCTACCATATTGTAATCTCATGTCACAGCCTTCTGTGAACGTGTGTGCATGTGCACACATGGGTGCACTAGAACTGAAGTAGAATGAAAGGTAGATGGCTCATTAGAGAGGGCTAAATAAGGATAGTAGCTGTAACTATTGAGAGAGGCCTTGAGACAAGAAGGTGAAGACCTGTTGAAGAGTGCACAGACAGAGAGGAGAATTTAAAGGCATACGAATGATCAAATGTGTCTTTGCGTGGATGCCTTTATGTGTCTGTTCATAACTGTGTTTGTGTGTGAGCTCAATGGCTAAGCCACATTGCAAATAGCTCTGTCATAGTCATTTTACTGAAGTTGAAGTGCCATCCCTTCTGAGTGAATTACAATGTAGTCTGTGTAGAAGGAATGAGAAGGACCTACGTCTGTTTGAGCTCAGAGCCAGGCTCCTCTATAATGAGCCTTTCTCTGCAGAAATGAGCTGACTAGTAGAAAGGGATAGAGAAGACGTTGAGAGTAAGGCTTATTTTGAGTCCACAACCTGGCTTGAGATCTTTATCTTATTCCTAGATTGTTACAATCAATTATAATTGGTAAGGGTTTTTTTATATTGTGTCTCAGGTCAGGGCAGTAATTTAATATGGTCACATATTGTTTTTCAATGCTGTTGAATTGAGTTGAAAGTTGTATATGATAATCAAATCATAATCTATATTTCTATATAGACAGAAATTACACAACTCCATAGCCTAAATTGACGGTGAAGAGAATCTATCATCTGAAATTTCTCATAAAATGAGGTCTTAAATATTTTAGTGAGTATTCTTTGAAAACCGGGTTTGGTTTGATATTATTACTTATGTTACCAAACAGTTGAATGTAAAGAACCACTGCTGGATTCTTAAAAGTGGTATTTTTGCATATTCAAGATTCTGTAGTTATGTACCATCTACCCAAAGACAACCGCTTATCATGTAAAATTCGCTATGGTTATCATGAAAATAATATTTTCTATACCTAGTACCTAGTAATACCTAGTAATACTTTGTACACTACTTGGAAAGAGATACAACTTGTATTTTTGTTTTTTGGGGTTAGATGACAAGAGCTGCAGGATATATGATATAATAACCAATATAAAAGATGAATTTTCCCCTAACTTGGGGAATTTCTGATTATGTTGAGAGAGTACCACTCATTAATTTTAGAGAAAACTATGCAAGTTCAAGATCGGGGCATGGGAAAAAACGTAGTCCCGTCTTGGCAGACATAATCCAATCCTGGCTCTACAATATGTATGACAGCCAGGCTGTTGTACATATTGGAAAGCACAGCAGGAAAAAAGTGTTAAAATTTTTACCAAAATATTTATATTTTCAGAGAGAGAGAATCTATTAAAATATCCACGTCATCTAGATCATTCTTTGAAGCTATAACATTAAGCTAGGAGGTAGTTTGAATTCCTAACCCCATTAAATGTTTGAGGCATTTTACCTTCTTTTAGGGACCATGTGCAGCTTTTTACATTGTCACCATTCAATGCACCACACAAAATTATAGCCTCAAGCTAATTTGTATCCGCAGTCCCTGTGTGTCTTTTTTAAAGTTTTTTTTTTTAAATTGTTTTTTGATGGTGGCAGGAAACTGGAGCACTTGGAGAAAACCCACGCAGATGCGGGGAGAATATGCAAACTTGATACAGAAAGGATCCGGAATGGCATTTGAACCAGTACCTTGCTATGAGGCAACAGTGCTAATCACTGTGACACCATGCCACCCTTTTCTTTAATCCAAAGCAGAAATTGGTCCACCCTAAAGATCAGGTCCCTAAGCACAAACAAAGCAATATAGTGTACGCTGGTAAGTGTGGGGAGGATTACCATGCTTTGTACTTTGTGGAAACCAAATAAACACTTGGCAACAGGATGTAACGACAGAGTTGAGATAAGTTGTCAGGCCATGACTCTACTGTCTATCTACACCCATCTACAGGCCAGTGGCCACTCCTTCAAGGATGAGGTTGTGCACATCCTTGATAGGGAGGATCACTGATTTGAACAGGGTTTAGTAAAAGAGACCGTTATGTGAAGAGAAAACGACTCTTAACTCTTTTTTTCTGGGGGGGGGTACATCGCTCGCCTTCTACTCGCAACTGCTCCCCAATCCTCTGTGAATAGTAAACATTACCATTGAGACTCCAGTCAATGGCCAATCTGCATATGAAACCACTGTTAGTTTGGTCATTATGCTACTGTGCTGTTTATAAGGGTGGTGATACCTCCAGTCGGGTTAGAGTTAAGGTATCACCTGTACAAGTGATAAATGTTTCTCTCAATGTTGTGTCTAGGTGAATGATTCACTGTTTTTGCATTTAGTATTTACTTCACCAGTTGGTGCATGCACTGGAGTCGAGTCTCAATGGGAAAAGTTGACTAGAATGGCGATGATTTTGATGAAATGGCATTGCAGAGTTAAGATGCCTTGTTTACTTTTTGTTCAGTCTGTGTAAAGGAAAAAGCTGGCAAGTGTATAAATTCCTTAAGTAAATATCCCTGGACAGAATGGACCAATTTTCTGCATTCCTCAATGTTGTACAAGGAGCTGCAGCAGTCTGTTGTGCTATCATGAAACACTGCAGCAGATTTTTGATTCATATCATACTGGTCTATTCTTTGATATCATTTTTTCATCACTGACTCTAGCCAAACTAATTTTCTCAAATATCTTTGGACGGAATTGGAGATTTTCTCCCTCTGTTTTTTCCACACCAGGGAGTTGGCTAAATGTTCAGAAAAGTCATCCTAAGAATTTTGAAACACCACAAGAATCCTCGTATATCAACGCCATTCCAGTTTAACTCCAAATCATTTTGTTTGTTCCATGCATCTCGGCAATACTCCTTGCAAATTAAAACAAATGAGCAATAGGAGAAGACATGTTGTGCCTTTGAGATGTCAGAATTAATCAATGCTGACAGAATGTCTTGGAGAGGCATCCCCATTCTTTCAATTTAAGCTGTAATTTGAATTTTAATTTGGTTATTAGATTTGAGAGCGCTGTACTAAAACTTGATATTGCTTTCATGGAGATAACCACTAGTATGGTCTATAAGGGTTAAATATCTGATATATTACCATTATAAAGAGAACATGTTGCCCCACGTTCTCTGCTTTCCAGATCACAAAAAGTTGAATCGGTTCATCTGGACACAATGTTGAGTGGGAGAAACGTTTCATCAGTCATGTAAGTGTCTTCTTCAGTCTCAACTGACTGCAGGTATCTCCCGGGCTTATAAACAGCACAGTGTTATAATGACCAGAACCAACAATTGGTCTCATATTCAAATTGCTGTGAACATTTACTTTCAGTGGTAACAAGTACTATTCACAGGATTTGGGGAATAGTTGCAAGATAAGATAAGATATTCCTTTATTAGTCCCACAGAGGGAGATTGCGGTGTTACAGCAGCAAAGTGGAAAGCAGTCAGGGAGGCATCAAATCTAAAGCATAATATGTAACAGCAATTTAAACAAGGGGGAAATATGAACACTATGTACAGTATTAACAGGAAAAATATACTCGGTTTTAATTGATTGGCATGTGATCCAGTTGTTTATGCATTGAATTTGTTCTACTGGGGGAACAATGCTGATTATATAGTCTGACAGCTCCAAGAAAGGAAAGACCTGTGGAAAGGCTCCTTCAAACACCTTGGATGGAGTAACCTGTCACTGAAGGAGCTCTCTAGTCTAGCGATGTAGTCCTGCATGGGGTGAGCACCATTGGCCATCATGGATGACAGCTTAGCCATCATCCTCCCTTGTCCCACTACCTCTACAGTGTTGAGGGGGCACCACAGGACAGAGCTAGCTCTCTTGACCAGTTTATCAAGTCTTTTCCTATCCGCAGCTGAGATGGTGCTGCCCCAGCAGACCACTCCATAGAAGATGACTGGTACCACCACCGTGTTATAGAATGTCTTTACTTCACTCTAAAAGGCCTTAGTATCTTTAGCAGATACAGTCTGCTCTGACCCTTCTTATACAGTCCTGTTGAGTGATCAGTCCAGTTTATTGTTGAGATGAACACTCTGTTACTTGTAAGATGTTACCATCTCAATATCCATCCCCTGGATATTCACCGGTGTCAGAGGGGAGTATGTTCACCTGTGAAAATCCACCATAATTTCTTTTGTTTTACCCACGTTGATGTGGAGGCTGTACCCTTGGCACCCGTCCACAAAGTCCTGAATTAGCTCTCCGTATTCCCTGTCATCCCCATCTGTGATGAGGCTGACGATAGCAGAGTCACCAGAGAACTACTTTAGGTGGCAGGTAGGTGAGTTATGGAAGAAGTCTGCAGCATAGAGGGTGAAGAGGAAAGTTCAGGACTGTTCCCTGTGGGGCCCCCACACTACAAACAACCATGCCTGATGAGCAGTCTGGTTGGTGAGGTAGTCCAAAAGCCAGGTTGTGAGGTGATGGTCCACCCCTGTATGCTCCCGCTTGTCCCTCAGAAGTGCAGGTTGTATGGTGTTAAAAGCACTGGAGAAATCACAGAGCATGATCCTCACAATGTTACCAGGCTTCTCAAGGTGAGACGGAGCTCGGTGTTGGAGGAAGATGACCGCATTATCCACTCGATTGCCAGCAATCTCAGCATTGTAAGATGGCAAGGAATTGTCATTCCTTCCTCGTATACATGACCTCTTTGACTCCAAACCAGAATTCCTCCCTATCTAGAACCATCTACTTCTAGAGTTTTGCGCACTATTGTTACAGCAAATAAATGCTTTTCTATGGCAACATCTAAACTCTAGATAGACCCTTGACAACTGCGGTAATATACTGGAAGGTGTCTTTTTCATCAATTGTAATTCTACACTGGCCATGTGCTTTTCTTCCTTCTCTTTGATGATTAAGCTCAGATTGATTGGTTCGGTCACCTGTCCCTCATGGCAAGTACAGCTGAGCAGGGAGTACCAATGGACTCCCAACATCAAAAAGCTGATTCTTTTCAAGAGCATCACCTCTATAATATTTTCAACTCGAAGAGAGTTTCACCTCTAAAATGTTTTGGTGTGCTGTTCTTGCGTTTCTTGTTCATTTTCTGTTGATGCACTTTCTATTTTTGGAGATTGACCTGCGGCGTCTGCTACCTTTGCCAAGTCATGACATATTAAGGTCAGGAATTGTCAACGATGTCAGAATATGAAACCCTTGAACTTCGTTTATTCTAATTTTTTTGCATCATATTCTTGTCGATATCAAGTGTGCTAAAGAAAGAGGTATTTGAATGGAATCTGAATATGTTATATAAATTGTTAATCATTTTCATGCAACCGAGTTAATATAGCTATAGTATATTTTTCTTCCAAGACATTGTGTTCCTGTGTTCTCAGCTTGTTGGTCCGAGTTTCTGTGGTTTCCTCATAGAACGTCATCAACTAGGGAACATCGAACATCATTGGTCGAAACTTGATATAGAAATACCTGCTGAGCAGTTTACATAAATCCCAGTATGTATTTTGCAGTCATTTTAGCTACATTGCTTTAGACCTTATCCATTTGCCATTTTAGCAGGGCAAAGTTCTGTAAGGTAAAGCTTACATTTTAGTCAGCTAGCCATGCATTTATATATTCAGAGGGACATAAATCTTCTTTTATAAGGCTGCTATTCCTGTCCTGCTTTGAGGAGGCTGAGGCAAGCGTTCATCTTCTCCTTCACCAAAGTTGACCTTTTCATAGTTGCTCTCAGAAGTGAGTGGGCTTATGTAGTCAGTCTGTAAAAGCTTCACACTGGGTGAGTGGTGGAACAAAAGAGAATTCCCAGAAGAGTAGAAGCCTGCCTGAGAACAACTGCTGTCACCACGACCGTGTGATACATAGCATAACAAATATAGGTGTGTGAATATGTGCTTGCATCAATTTGATGATGGGCTAGAGAGAGGCCTGTTTTACGTGCCACGATTAGTCCCCATGGTGTGGGGGTGGACACGGAGTTAGATGGAGCTTGGGGGATTAAGGTTCTTTCTGATGCCCCACGGTGAGTTTGAACCCACTGCTTCTGGCAAGGGCTCTAACCCCTGAAGTACCACAGCCCTTGCTTTTTTTATTTTTT
>OMLC01003952.1:2587-12587 GCA_900302585.1 Regalecus glesne | reverse complement strand
AGAACTTGGCCAGCTTCGTAACGGCGTCTCTCCATCCGTCTGAGTGCACTTCCTGGACCCGGAGCTGTCCCCTCCGCTGTTACCACTGGTTTCATGCTCGGTGCGTGTGTGTGAGTGCCAGTCGGGGCTACGGCTGTGCCGAGTGCGCATAGACCGTGTGGGCTCCTGTGGTCGCAAGAGGGGAGAAGCTCAACATTATCTGACTTGGCTGTGTCTCACTTTACATTTACACAGCGCTTTAACGTAGGCAAAGCATATGGGGTTTGAACTATATATATTTTTGGTGGGGGAGAATAGGTTCGTTTTCTAAAAACAAATGTAACCCCCCCCCAAAAAAAACCCCAACAAATACTTTTTTTCCGGGATGGGATGCATGTGGTCACCCAAAGCTTGTTCCAACTTAACGCACAAACGTCGTGTTGAAAGTGGAAGACATCGACGGAGATTTTAGGGGTGCCGAAGACGCTGCTCAAGAAGCCGAGGAGGAGCAGCATGTTGTGTCAGTGTACACCTCTTCTTCTTCTGAGTGTCTCAGACTTTCTCGAGGTTCACCTTGTATCCTCGTAGTTGCCGAGTACGTCTGGGAAGGGAAAACGGGACAAAAAGACTTGCCGGTGGAAGCCGGGATACTACTCGAGAGTGACTGGTTTGGTCTAAACGGGTGTTTTTTGTGTGTGGATATGTCCGTCCCGAGTTTTGGATAGCCAAACTACATGATGGATCCTCTCGATTTTTGGACAGTGAAACTGGCTTTTGTCAGTTACTAGGAATATTCCTAACCTGTTTCCTATCCATCAGAGAAATAAGGAATCGGTTTGCCTGTTGTTGGGACATATTTTTTTCCAGTGAAATCAAGGATTTGCGCGCCAGCCGTGGATGTTTAATATGCTAGTATGGGTCCGCTAGCGCTCATCCTCGTTGGTGGATTACTGTCTTTCCAAGTTGATGGTAAGTTTTAGCTAACACTTATGTCTATTTGAATCAGTTTCTGAACTTTATCTTGACCTGACCACCAAACTCCCAATTTCGTTTGGTATCTAGCCCACTTTTCATTTCCAAGGCACCGTATGTGGCACCATTCAGCCGTCATTTGTCAGTTTGTTTACGCCATGCTAATATCCCAGTTATCACCGTAAAGGCTAACGTTAAGTGGTTGGTTCACCAACGTTGTTTAAGTGAGACAAAGTTACTCATGTTCTCTGTAATCACAATGAGTGATGAATTGACATGAAAAGAAGTTGAAATTGTTATTTTAAACACTCAATGGATTGATATTAGGGGGTCAGATGAATCTACTCTGACACAGCCAGGGTGTTGTTCCGTTGGCACCCAACAGCCCCTGGTGTTTTCTAGCGGGCACCTGTGAGGGCAGTTGATTTAGATGAGTGATGTGCATCAGATTTGTTGCTTCACTTATCTGTCATGGCTCAAGAGATAGAGTGGGCCGTCTAGTAATCGGCAGGTCGCTGGTTCGACCCGAAGCTCCTCCAGAAAGCGTGTTGAAGTGTCCTTGAGCAAGACACCGAACCCCCTAACTGCTCCCCGGGGCACTGCAGCGGCCCCACTGCTCCTATACAATAGGGTGGTTTAAAGATAGATGAAACATTGTTGTAGGAATACAATGACCAAATACAGTGGCTTTCCTGCCTTTTCAAATGATTATCAGTGGTCCACTGGTGTTTGAGTGAACTCCCCACAATTCAGTCGACACAAAGCATTGATTATAAATCATTTATTTACCCTGGGATCACTCGGGTTATACAGATTGAATCCTTTGTGAGAGGGTTTTCAGAAGAGAAAAATACATAATTCCTATTAAATAGGGTATCTTTGAGTAAAAACCACTTTGATGGGGTAAATCAGTATGAATCGAACTGCTAAGGTTATTAGATGGCTTAAGAATGGGTAGCAGGCAGGACCTCAGACCTGTGGATGGGTGGCTCGATAACAGCTTGGTGTTACACGACAATTCATCTGCTCCTGATAAAGATTTTTATTTTTATTTTTGTCATTGAAGTGAAAACCAATGCCATCATCCTAAACTCTGATGGTGCCCCAGTTCATTATTGACATCTGTTTGATGGTTGTAGATACAATTGGCGCTTTTTAAAGCTGAGGCTGTTCTATTTTTTTCTCGTTTACAATTTTGTATGGCTTCCTAGGAATCATCACTTGTTGTCTTCTGAGATGGTCTAAATGGAGGAGCTTAAACTGCCTCCACTGCAAAGTAAATGTGATGACTCAAATGAATTAGTAAAATAGAAGAGCTAAGGTGAAGGAGAGCCTGATGAGGATATTTATCGTAACTAATGTAGCAAATGGCAGGAGAGAAACATTTTTAGAGGGAAGGTGGAAATCTTTTTACTTTAATCAGAAAAGTGAATTATTTTTAGTGCTGTTATGGAGGGGCACACCTTGTAATTTAAGCGCATGTGCACACTCGCATATGCAAACGGGGGCAAACAAACAAAAGATGAACTCGTTATCGTGGAATGAGGAAACGGTGCTCACAAATGCACCACGGGCTGGGGTATATCAATACTTGCTATGTTGTAAATGATGATTCACACTGATGTTTGCTTTGTGTTGTTTGTGCAGCTTTGAAAGTAGTGTTCAGTTTTTTTTTCTTTTTCTAATGCTGGGTGGTGGAGCCCACAAAGCCCCCATTATTCCTCTCTGCCCTTCAGGTTTTGTTCTTTTCAATTCCAAATAGTGGTTTTAATTTATTAAACTATTTGCATTATGATTACTTTGCATTCCTCATGGCTACAGCATCCTCCTGTACTCAGCAAGTGTAGTCACCTATTTTGGATTGGAATCTCTTTCAATCTCTTTCTTTCACCTTTTGCTGGCTTCCACTCTGTTCAGCCAATCCCATTGGTTGCTAGGAGCTGGCTGATGGTATGGCAGGATGGCCAGTGGGAGAGGGGTGAACATCTCCCCAGGAGTAGTGAATCCTTCTCCCAAATCATTTCCCTGTCACCCTCCTCCCACTCTGTGGCTCTATTTCTCCATCCTCGTAGCACTGCCCATCAACAAGCCTTTCAGAGGTAATCTGAGGGTCCTTGGAAAGGGAGGAGCTTCCTGTAAGAGTCCACTTAGGCAGACAAAAAGGTCTGGAGTTGTATTCACTGGACAGCACAGGCGACAAAGCTGAGCCTTCTGAATGGCGTCAGTGTGCTGTGATTAATGTTGCTTGTGTGTTGAAGAGGAGGGAAAAGGTGAAATGGAAAGACAATGAGGGTTAAAAAAGGCAAGAAGTGAGAGGAGGTTTCCTAGAGGAACTGAGGTACAAAACGTTAAATCTGAAAATAGGGTGGAAGATTGACTTTAAAGATAATTTATTTGGTTTCGATAGAGGATGCATGCTCAGACTTCACCATCAGGCAGCTGTCTTATTCCCAATTGTTAACTCTAGAGAGCACTGTTTTTGAAGCTGGAATGGAACATGTGTAGCATAGTGGACATGCACTATTGACCTTGTCCTATTCTGAGGAACCCCTGAATACTTGTGTTTGATTTGGGGCTGGTGACATCACATTCACATAGGGTGGCATTCTAAGAGGTGGTGAAATGTGGCCCAACTTGAGCTTGACTGAAAGGGCACTGAAATGGGCGACTGGGGTCTCCGGTGACCTAGATCTTGTGCAACTCTCCATTTGCCATCATGGTTGGGGTGTCACTCATGCTGAGTCAAGGTATACTCAAACAAGTAAGTGCGTGTCAGGAAATGTGCAAGGGGGGGTTTAGCTATAGACATTGACCGAGTAGTTTTAACAACCTTGGCTACTACACACTCTTTCAGTGAAATATACTGAGGATGAGGCATTAATATTGAAGCACCCTGGAGACTAACATCACTCTTGATGGCCATGATTGAATGAAAAGGGTCTAAAGTACTGGTCTATAATGGAAACTAGGCCCAGATTAAAATAGTATACATGAATGATGAGGCAGACTGAGGTCACTGAGTAAGAGCCATTGTAATGTCTCACCCCAAATGTGATTGTTCTGCTTGAGTTGGCAGCGTTTAGGCAGCGTTATTGTAATTGAAGCTCATTTGCTGGATGGGGATGCTGTAACAATGAACCATCATCTGAGATTTCCAGGACTCTCCTCTCCACTGTCTCCCTTACTCTCATCATTGTCACCAGGGCCACTTACCTCTCCCACCAGAGAGCACTATTTATTGTCTGATTAGCATCAAAAATGACTGGAGACCAAAGACATTGGGAGAATAGGAGTTGCTGTCTGAATGAGAGGAAATATTAGGACAATGGAATGGGAATTAAGACAAGGAATGATATTAGATTATACGTGCAGTGTAGAACAAGTTACAAGTTTAGTTGGAGCTTAGTTCTCATGTGTATGTGCGTTTGTGTGTGTTGGTACAAGATGATGCAAGTGCATTGTCATAGATTATTGGTGATATTGGGCTGTTGACTGCTAACAGCCAGGACTGATTACTTTATAGCTCATGTCTTAGCAGACATCACTCTTCAACTCTAGCAGAGAACCAAATGTAGTTCAAGGTCTACATGTATCTACATGTATTTTGGTTTTTGTTTTCTCAATGAAAGCTACATTTTTTTAGATCAACATGTTAATTCCTTTACACAATTTCTCATTGTACAGCATTAAGAGAGAAATGTCAATGCCACACTGCATACTTGGCTTATTGCATTGACAATAGCTGAGCTTGACTTAATGACAGTTTTCTCCCATTTTATATGCACCTCACTCAGCCCTATCTAAGCACACCACTGACATGTACTAAGCAAAAGACTTAATACCTGGATACTTGTGGTGAAATAAATATAGACTATGAGAAATATGAAGAGGTAGAAATACAGATTTACCATTAAGTGGGACTTTATTGAAGTTTTCTCCTCATCAACTATTACCCTTCCTAGGGTGGGGTTGGTTTAGGGTTACGGGGTTGAGTTTGGGGTTTAGAATGGGTTAGGGATAGACTAAGGTTGCCTTCCTCTGGCCCCACCTTATTCTATGCTCTTGATTTTTCTCTTTCTCTTTCTTTTTGGTTCTCTCTCTGTCCCTCTCTCTGCCCCCCCTCTCTCATTCCTCTCTGACTCAACAAGTCTCCCCAATTTCCATCATACACATATACCCAAATACAATATGCTGCTTGAATCAGCCATGTGGATGGAATTTAAACACAAAGCTGGGGTTGTGGCACACCTGTGATGGTCCTCAAGTTCTGATTATAGAGGTGGGAGACAGGGGTGGAGTGATGTGATTTATTTAGCGTGTCAACTGTGATATGCAGAGCAGGTTCAAGACCTCCACCTGTGTCGCACACCTGTACTTTTAGAATACACACCTGTGCCTACTCCATGGGGCCTCAAGACATACGCACTCACACGCTAATCCCTTCTGTCCTCTCTCACAGTCCCTATATCACAAACTGATTATTTTAATTTCAAAACACCTGACAGTAAGGGAATGTAAATATAATTGCTTTTAGATTATTCCATAAATTAATCTCGGGAAATTATAGCATTAGCTGGTACTCAATGAACCTCTGTTAATGACAGAAAAATACTCAACCTGGAATGGGGGCTGTGGTAGCTCAGTGGTGAAGCTTACACTTCTGAAACTGACAAGCCAGACACTGTGGGTTTGAACCCACCACAGGGCATCAGGAAGGGCATCTGGCTCTAATCCCCCCATCTTCATCTAGGTCCGTGTCCAGCCCGACAACATTAGGACTAATAGTGGCACATAAAATGGACCTCTCACTCAGCCAGCAACTAAAATAAAAACGGGCACTACAAATAATAGACCCACTCAAGTGCTGGAAAACAAAGCATATTTGTTTTAACACAACATGATTTGTTTGAGGGTACGCCATGATTGGGACAAGAAGTCAAGATTTAAAAAAACTGACCTGCTATTTGTTTGGAGCTATCAAAACATAGAGGTAGAGGGTTAACTCATTAACGTTTTTATGTTATAACAGTGCAAAATTCTGATGGGGAAGCATCTTTTCACTCTACTAGTCATTGCCTTCAACCTACCTCTGTTTGGCTCTAGCTCAGGAACCTTCAGAAATTGGGGAGGGATGTTACGGTTGAATGATTCACAGTCACATATAAACAGCTATCCAAAAACATAACTGTAAGCACGCACACATTTAAACACACACACGCCTGTGCTCACACAGACCAATATGCGTGCACACACACACACACACATTAGATTCATGCAAGTATTTATCATGTAACACAAACAAGCGTGTGTAACATCCAGTCATAGAATGCAAATAACTTCAATGCAGTGAGCTCTATCATCAAGGCAGACCATGCATGCATTAAGTCAAGCACGCTTGTCCATGATAGATACCCTCTCACTTTTGATTGCAGTGTCAATGGATTCACACCCCTTGTCAGGTTTCTTTTAGTTGTGATTCAAAACAGCAACACAAACACTCTGTACATTATTGTTAAGTATTTGTGCAACACTGGTTCCCAAGTCGAGTATCTCACCAGTGTCTCTAAGATGAGGTCAGGCCCGTTGATGAAAATGCATGAGCTGTCTCCCAGCGTGAGATGTGTTAAGATGGACAGCCATTCAAACAACCATCCGTCACACACGGCAGAAGTTCTGCTCGGCAGTAATGCCACACAGAGTGGTTGAGCCAGTGAATATATGTTCCATTCCTGCATCGGTCAGTCATAATGACATGTTCTCTTTTTCCTCCTTAGACTTACCCTGGAGTCCAACTATACAAAAGTAGCTATAAAATAACAACTATATACTGTCACTGAACCAACCAGTACTTTTGTTTTATTTTTTAATTATTCTTGATTGTCTGGTTGATTTTAGAGTTTAAACTGTTGGGTTTTACAGCAGGCATAATGCTGTTACTTTGCTGTGGTGTGTTTTGGTTGTTATCATTCTCACGATAGACAAGGGTCTTTTTGTATCCCACTACATTGGCACCACAGGGCTTTACTAATGCATCCAGCCTAGCCAGGGGTGAGTTGATTTATGTAGCAGCTCCAAGTTAGCCTGTCTTTGTTGTGGATTTCTCTGAACAAAGCAATGGGGGAGAAAAACGTCAAAACGATTGCTGCAGATTGGGGGAAAAGCCTTAATCGCAGCTCTGAATGTTTGAACTCTAGTTCCACCTCCAAGATTATGATGATGTTTCTGGAGTGCCGCTCAAAGGCATTAGTCATTATGTGGTCCCAGTAATGCACAGCTAGTAGTAGAATTATGACATTCAGGAGAGGTGGCTTTGGGCGTGGACGTAAGCAACATTAATGACCATCAAAGGCCATTGCTTCCATGTTGGCACAAATCTCTTGCCTCAGGTAAATTGAATGGAGTTTTTATTTTGCTTATCGCTAGTAACCCTGACCCTATAGCCCAAAGCCAGACCAAATGAAGTGTCTCATAGCATAGAAATTCAACAAATCTCATCTGAGCATGCCATGCTTCAGGTTAAAAACAAAAAAAACTCAGGCTATTTGATGAACATGCTCCGCTGCTTCAAACTACCATATAGATGATATGTGGTTACATGTCCTACTCCCTTTCACTCACATATGGGTCCAAAGGCCAGGAGCTGGTCAGAGGTGATGACTGCCCTCATTGACATCTAGGGAGCTTGCAATATGTTTGCTACAGGTTGCCCCATGACACAACTCCAATTATCAACTCATCTCTCAGCGCTGTGTGTCGTACAAACCTGAAAGCACTCTCTTCTCCTCTCCCCTGCCTATCCCCCCTCATTTCTAAAGCAATAAAGCAGGTATTTATTTCTCCCTATTCAATTTCCTGGGGCAGTTCAGCAATGCAGGTGGAGTAAAGACATTACAATGTTGGAGGGGGAATCAATCAGTACCCTTCATTTCATTGCTTAGTAGGGTCTGTTTAGAGTTGCCCACACATGAATTTGCCAATTTTTCTTTTAGCCAAGCTGCTTCTATATGCACGTTCATGTGTGCACACAGGTACAAACACACACACAGACTCGTGTGAACAAGCCTATCAGGTAACTGGAAGTTTGGGCTTGGTAATGTGGACCGATGTTTATACACAGTTGAATTACTAACCTTGGCCAACTAAATATCCAATTTATTTTACAATTTTTCTCTGGCAAAGCAGAAAATATTGGTTAACTACAAAGTTATGATTGGATAGGTTTACTTTTAATTTTATTTTTACATTTATTTAACCAATATCGAGGAGATGTTGCCTGAGAGCACACACTATTTTTTTAGCATTGCATAAATATCTCTGCACATACTTAAAGCTGTCCAGATCCACTGCATTTTTTTTGCTACTAGCCACAGAACAGCTCAAAAATTGTGTCCATCAGCTTTTAGAGCATTACAAACTGCTTTGATTTGATGTATTTCCCAATGAAACATAATTTTTGGGTAGGATTTTTTGAGGATGGATAGTTAATTTGACCAGCTGTTGGTAGTCACCATAAATATTTAGAAAAAAAAAGACATTGTTCGTCATTGGGTAGCTTCAGTTTGGTGAAAGGACATCACTGTTTTTTTCTCCAATCTCCCCCCTATTCATTGGAAATTTTTGTTAGTATATGCCTGCAAGTGCAGAGTGATGCAACTAAAAGCAGAGGAGTGCTCTCAGTAGAGTGCAGATCTCTACATGGCACACATAGCTCCCCTTCTCCAGTGTTTGGATCGGGGGACAAGCATTTTTTCCCCTACTGATAAAAGGGAAATGCATGCACACATGGACAGAAGAACTAATGCTTTTACTGCCATTTTAAGACTTTTGTCCCATGATGCATTGATTGAACGTGATATAAGGGGGGGGTTCTGCAGCACTCAAGCTACAAAAGATCTACCCTAAAAAATATTTCATCTGTCATTCTGTGGATACACAGGCTCCTAGGTGGACACTTGCATGAAACCAACCAAATCTCACATTAAAGAACAGAGACCAGGTCATCTTGATTTTTTGGGTGCAGTTTTTTACATTGTCACCATTCGATATGCCGCATCAGATTTATAACTTCAAGCTAATTGGCATCTGGGGTCCCTGCATGTCTTTTTCATGGTGGGGGGAAACCAGACTACCTAGAGGAAACCCACCTAGACACAGGGAGAGTGTGCAAACTCCACACAGAGAGGACCTGGGATGTGAATCAAACCCACGACCTTCTTGCTGTGAAGATTTTAAAGGCCTTATTAAAATACTTCAATTGTGTTTTATCATGATTTTCATGATTAAAAAAAGAAAGAAGGCAAATAGCTGCTCCGCTGATTGACTTTCATTCATATAACAATGATAAGAAAGCATAGTTTCATCATGGGAAATGTTTTACTATGGCTACTGTGGCTATAATTAATCCTGCTCTTGAAATTTGTATAGAGAAGTATACACAATAGAGTATGGCACTTGCATGTGACACCAAGGTGATCAAGGTGACTTTTTGGTTCATCCAGTGTTCTTCTAGTTCTCCTGACCTGAGATGAACTGAATGATTTGCTGGCTTGTGAAATATGTTCGACTTCTACTTTACTCTCAAGACTCATACCCGAGTCCATAATGTTTTGATTTCGACACGATGGCTCCCAAATTTGATCATGGATGGGAGTTGTATATGTGCACAGTTGTCTCAGAGCAGGTAGTGATTGAATCCAGCGTTGGTTGAGTGAACTAAAGTAAGTTAAGAGAGTGAGCAGCAATTGCAGGGATAAACTTTTTTCGAAGGTTTCAACTCACTGCAACCACAAGAGGTTCTTCATCATACGGTAGTAACTATACACACTAAATTTTAGGCTTAGACAGAAAGACACACAGAAACACGCACATACACACATACAACATCCCCCCACACTGCCGCACGAACACACACACACACACACACACACACACACACACACACACACACACACACACACACACACACACACACACACACACGAAGGCAAACACACACACGCAGGCATACATGCATGCATGCATGTGTGTATAGGATAACTTGACTTGACCC
>OMLC01003910.1:1313-21899 GCA_900302585.1 Regalecus glesne | reverse complement strand
CTGGTGGGGCGGCATGGCTCAGTGGGTAGAGCGGTCGCCTTGTGATCGGAAGGTTGCAGGTTCGATCCCCGGTCCTGCAGAGAAGCGTGTCGAGGTGTCCTTGAGCAAGACACTGTTCCCCTAACTGCTCTGACCTGTGATAGACTGGCGACCTATACAGGATGTACCCCGCCTTTCGCCCAATGAGAACGGATATAGGCTCCAGTTCCCCCGCGACCCGATTTCGGATAAGCGGTTGACGATGGATGGAAGGATGGATAAGACCTGATATGGACTAGCCAGAGCATCTCTGTTGTTATTAGGGCCCAACAGCGTCTGTTTGGCCTCAGGCGCCTAAGGAAATTTGCCCTGAGGCCCTGAATCCTAGGGAAATCTACTAGAGCATCATTGGGAGCCTGGTGACAGGCTGCTTCACCACCTGGTATGGCAGCTGTAGCAGCTAGGACTGCAAGGTTCATGTTAAGGTTATACGCACAGCCCAGGACATTATTAGATGTGAGCTGCCTTCAGGAGATATAAGCCCAGAGGTTTGTCAGGATGTCCCGGCGGGTCATTAAAGATTCAGCACACCCATATAATAGCCTGTTCACTCTGCTGCCGTCAAGGAGGAGATACAGGACTCTCATAGCACAGACCGACAGACTGAGGAACAGATTCTTTCCTCAGGTCATAAGACTGCTTCACAAATAGCATGCAAGCATGGACTGATGGGTCTTCTGCTATTCCCACCTCTTTAAAGGTCATCATACATCTGTCCATCGGTCCAGATTAGATATATGATGAATGTTGGCTGGCGTATTTGCATTTTAGATGTTCATTGATTAGTACCTTCACTATGATGGAGGTTATCATTATTATTACTGTTTTATCTTTTGTCATTCAATTATGATTCTGTTATCCTGATCATGTTGAATGATGTAAATTGGGTCTTATTCTGCGTACACATCATCCATTGCACAGCTGTCCATCTTGGGAGAGAGATCCCTCCTCTGTTGCTCTCCCTGAGGTTTCTTCCTATTTTCTCCCTCTTAAAGGGGCTTTTAAGGGAGTTATTCCTTACCCGATGTGAGGGTCTAAGGACAGGATGTTGTGTTAATGTGAAGTCCACTGAGGCAGTTTGTGATAATTGGTTATAAAAATAAAATTGACTTGACTTGACAATCGGATAACCACCTGTGTAGTTTCTTAGATTACCATTATTGCTTTTAATACCTGATCAATTGATTCTGCTCTTACGTTTAACTATTTTATGCCTAATTCTGTTATAGATGCTACTTTATATATATTTTTTGATTTACTTTGTACTTATTGCTTTATATCTACATGAATGTATAGAAAACTTCTTTCATTTTCATTTTATTTTGTCTTTAGTTCATGTTTTTGTAACGGAGTGTCCCAGCCTAAACATTTCACACGATTGTGCTAGTATAACCGGTGTGACTGTAAACATCTTGACCTTGAACTTGAGCTCTGAGCTACACGAAACAACTCTAGCTTTTTATGATTTATTGCGACAGAATCAATGAAAAGACCCTGATCAGAGCTACCCCAATCTCCTTGTTGGATAGCTTGGTTCAAAGATGGCCCATATTCAGCCATTACTTTTGCTGACTACTTGTTGCAGCCCCTCTTTCCCACCTGTGAGCCATCTTATGTGGCAGCAAGGCTAATAGATACAGCTTAAATCTGTCGTCAGTCTAGACTGAAGGAGTCTGAAGAAGTTCTTTATATATCTACACAACACACACACACACAGGCACAGACACAGATGCACACACACATGAATGGGTGTGTAGAGTGACTTCAGAAGGTATTCAGATACCTTCACTTTTGGCACTCTATTGTGTTGTAGATTTAATTTTAGGTGCATAAAGCTGCTATTTTTTAGCTCTCCATCTACATAAAACAACACATAATTATAAAGTGGAAACATGTTCATAAATGATTTTTAGCAAATGTATTAAATATCAAAAACTGAAAACTTTCATTTCTATTCAGCTTCCCTGTATCACAATTTGTATCAGTAGTCAGACCCATAATTCAGTATTTTTTAGAATCCCCTTTGGCATTAATTACATCTTCAAGATTTCTTGTAATAGTCTCTGCAATCTTTGCACACCTGGATTGGAGCAGTTTATCCCACACTTTCCGGCAGATCCTCTCAAGCTCGGTCAGATTGGATGGGACGTTTCTGAACGGCCATCTCCACATCCCTCGACAGATGTTTTACGGAGTTTAAGTCTTGGCTTTGTCTGGGCCGCTCAAGGACAGTCAACTCGTCTTGAGGTCAGCATTGTCTTGGGTGTACGCTTCAGGTCATTGTTGTGGTGAAAGGTGAACAGTAGTCCCAGTTGGAGGTCATGTGAACTCTGGAGCTGTTTTTATTTCAAGGAGTGCTCTGTATTTAGCTGCATTCATCCTACCCTCAATTCTGAACAGACTCCCCATCCCTGCCTCTGAGAAGCCCGCAATAGCATGACGCTGCTACCACCATGCTTCACCATAGGGATGCTATTGGCCAGGTGATGAGCAGTGTTTGCTTAGAGTTCTTTTTTTGTCTCATCAGACTAAATCATCTTTTTCCTTATACTCTGACCCCATTAAAGACCCCACGAATGAGTAATTGTTAGCAGAGCTGTTTAATTCTGCATATTTATGTGTTTCCTGTAAAAATAGGAAGCTAGGAAGGCACCTGTTGCAGATATGGGTTGGTATTTCCAATAGTCTATAGTGCTGGATCCACTGGAGACCGCAGGGGGGGGGTGACCCACTGGGGGGGCTGCAGGAGTTAGCACAACCAAAAATACAGTGAGGACCAATAACAGCTAACCATCTCATAGGTCCTGTGCACTGGTCAGTAACTAGTAGAACTTAGAGTCATGGGGGAAGGACAATTTTTGTTAAAAAAACATTCATTGGATACTAAATTAGTATACACCCCCAAATTCAGGATTATCATTGAGAAATGAAACCCTCTTGAATACCTTTAAGAATACATACAAAATGACTTTTTTGTCATTGTTGGAGTGTCATACAGATGATTATCAGACATATGGGATTTTTTAAAACTACTTGAATAGCTATTTTTATTTCATGGGACATTACAAACTCCAAGCAGGATGTCAATTGCCTTTCAGTCAAGAGTGACTTCTGTCTAGCTACTCTACCATCAAAGTCTGATTGATGGAGTGCTACTGAGATGCTCATCCCTTTGGCAGTTTCTCCCATCTCTGCAGAGGACTTCATAAACTCTGTTGGAGAGACTATTGGGCTGTTGGTCGCTTCCCTGACCAACGGAGAATGCTGGTGGTTCCAAACATCTTCCATTTCACAGCTATTGAGTTTACTGTGCTCCTCCAAGAGCACGTTAAGCTTTAGAGATGGTTTCTCACACCCTGCCTTTTATACCCTAGCTCCTGGCACAATTCTACCCCATCGGGCTACAGAAAGTTCCCGGACTTCATAGTTTGGTTTTTAGCCCTACATACAGATAGAGTTGTGAGACCTTATATAACTTTCTAACTTCCTAAACCATTTCCAACCAATTCAGTTTGGTATAAGTAGGCTCCATCTAAGTTCTTGACACACCTTAAGGATCATTAAACTGGAGGCACCTGACTATGATTAGGGGTCCACAGCAAAGTGTCTGAATACTTTTGAGAGAAGATTTTTTTTATGTGCAAAAAATTTCTAAAAACATTGTTTTCTGAATTGAGATTGATTGATGGGCAAAAACTGGCAATGTTTTATAATTTTTAAAATTAAATCTACAGCACAGTAAAAAGGGCAAAAAGTGAAGGGGTCTGAATGTTTTCTGAAGCCACATGTCTCTCTCACATATAGACACAGGCTCAAAACTGTACTTTATATAACAAAGGGTCCAACTACCATATTACTCCCCTTGTTATAAGGATAAATGAACTAGAATATAGCCCTAAAGCCTTCATTCTTTGCATGGCCAAGCTGTCTGTTACTGACATATTAGTGTCAGTGTCAGTAGTTTGCTTTTGCCAGTTGCTGCTCCTAATCAACAGGTGAGCAGGTGGTGTGCTTGTCAATGTAGGCTTGTGGAATGGATGATTAATCATTGAACCAACCAAGGCACACATGTGGTGCAAACACACACACACACACACACACACACACACACACACACACACACACACACACACACACACACACACACACACACACACACACACACACACGCAACTCCCTAATCCCCTGATGAAATTGGCTTCTGCTACATAGTTGAGTATATGTTTAATTGTTTAATCTTCATTTTGAATTGGCTGAGAATGGTGTTTAAACATGCCAAAAATCATATTGACACATATATCATGTAACTTCTTTAAGGCAATGACAATAATAGATTACTAAAACTATCTTATACAACTATTCTACACAACAATATCCACATTTGAAATTCACATCTCCCTGTCTTTCCATAGCAATCAAGTTTCCTCTCAGGATTCATCTCCACGTTGTGAATGTGGGTTATCGGTGTGTCTCTGTCTGTGTTATGGAGTGTGCTGCAGTCAAAGGGTGGCTGGCACTATTCCCCAGGCTGATAAGGAGTTGCTGCGGTTGGGTGGGGCTTGAGAAGCCAGCTGTCATTCCCTTCCTGCCTGGCTAGATCAGGGCAGCTGTGAGTAGCCTCAAAACAGCATCCACTAATTCATAGTTACTCAAAGAAATACTGCTGCTGCTGATGCCACACCCGGCAGACTCACTCCCCTCCACGAGTGCATACTGCAGAGCATTAACTCAGAGAGAATAGAGGAGTGTGCGAGGAGGAAATGTGAAACAGAACTAGCTTTGGCAGTTGGAATAAAGGATGCATTAAAGAGGATATTGAGGCATACTGAGTGTTCTGAATGTCCAATACGTCTTCATCCACTTCACAAACAGTAAATAAACATATTAAATAATTTTCTTCAGGGCAATAGTGGGCACTGGCAAATAGAAGAAAAGCAATTCTGCAGAATTAAAAAGTCGCATCGTGCCCATCTTAGTCACCACGTGGAACCCTTTATGATGTGATAAAACATATTAAAAGTTTATTTAAAATAAAAATTTCACTTCGAGTGAAATTATTGATGACGCAAACTGACAGCAGTATCATAGAGTTACTGATGGCCCACCTTGGACAGCAAAATCCAGCAGGAGCCACAGTAGAATCAGTGCAGGATGTGCAACTGTAGATTAAACATTGTGTCATTAAAGGTATCAGCACAACAACTGCCACCTGAAAATCACATGAGATGCAGCGGCACTAATTGTCAATACTGTCCCATACACAATAGAGGGATGCATAGCAATGAATACTACCAGCTAACTAAAACCAAAAATGGTGTACAAGTCCGTGTACAAAGATCATTTCCCAGCATGGCCTGCACACAAGAAGCCATTCTATAGACCATGTCACAAGCTAAACTTTAATAAGGGACAATTTGCAGTGAGACCTACTGTTGGCTGAATCCCATTGAAATGACAAAGAGCTTCAAACTGGCCCCGCTGACCCAGAAACAGTCTCCTTTTCATGGAACAACAAGCTACATGCTGCAATACAACTCTCCAATGCAGCCCAGGGAATCCAGCCTTCAAGACTATGAGGGTCTACAACCCAGACTTGTAAAGTCTTTTGAAGATGATTTCCCAGCATTAACTGCACACAAGATTATGTAGGCATGTGACAGGCTAAAGCTTAATAAGGGACAATTTGGAGTGACTGCAACCTACAAGGAGACCCACTGTTGGCTGAATCCCATTGAAATGACAAGGAGCTTCACACTAGCCCCACTGATCCAGAAATGGCCTTCTTTTGATGGGACTACTAGTGGCTGGTTGCAATATCAAATCTCAAGTGCAGCCAGGGAAACTAGCCATCAGGACTATTAGGGTCTGCCAGAATGCAGAATCTATTGAGTGCCATCTGGTCATTAGGAACGAATAAATTGGAGAGATAGCTGAGGTTGGATGGTTTGGAGACAAAGCAAGAGAGGAAAGTTTGAGATGATTTTTTTTCTGATATAACACTGAAAATTTCTCTTTGTGGGACTAATAAAATAATATTGTATCTTATCTTATGGGCAGAGGAGAGATGCTGGGTATATTGGGATAAGGATACTGAATATGGAGCTGCCAGGCAAGAGGAAGAGGTTTATGGATGTGGTGAGGGAGGAGATGCCGGTGGGTGGTGTGACAGGACAGGAAGAGATAGAGATTGATGATCTACTGTGGTAAACTCTAATGGGAGCAGCCAAAAGTATAAGTAAGCAGTAGTAGATAGCATTAAACATGAAAATAAGTTCAATGGATATAAGTATTTAAAAACAATAATGGGCTACATGGTGTTAAAACCCAGCTGGAACAGCATTTTGAGAGTATCTAAATTCCCTATCATGTCACATTTCTCAGTGAAACAGGATAGATAGGTGAGCATAAAATTGGGAGGAATTTGATTGGAATGTGGAAAAGTGGGTGTGTTGCTAGCTAGCTAGCTAATGAATCTTAGATCTGTGTTGTTAAAAGTTGGAGATTGGCTAATGGGATGGGTGGATGCCATTATTGGTTGAAATTGGTTCATTTAAGCCTATGCAAGCACGTGTCATATCTTGTTTTACAGGAAGACAGGATGATTGGATTTTGATATAAAAATACAAAGAAATAGATAGATTTTTAACATTTTTGCATATATGTTATAGATGCATAATATGACAAGGTATATGATATAAAGGGGTAAAAAAAGACATTTTTCATATCAGCTCAAGGTTAAAATGTACAAATACAAAAATATAATGCACTCCTAGGGTGTACAGTGCTCATTGGATTTTATGAGAGCACAGGAGCTGGGAAAATGTTACTAGCTGTGGCTAATTGCTGCAGGAGGGGCATGATCCTCACTACAGTGCTGTCACTGCACAATCCAGTTGATATATAAGTGGTGGTCAAGCTTAGCTAGTATTCCATCAAAGTCCCTAAGATTATGGCAGCATATTGAAAGGATTACTTATACAGCTTGACTCAGAGGAAGATATCCCATAACTTATTCACTTTCCAAAAATAAAATCATGCAAAAGTCTTTCACTGACTATTGGAACAAACTATCAGAATATCAAATATCTTTATCATGATAACCCAAGACTGACTCCTAAAAAGAAAAAAAACACAGATGTGAAAGATGGAAAGAACAGATAACTAAAACACTGATAAATGTAAAACCTCGAATCCAAGAAACTTACTTTTCTGTCAGATAGCCAGAAGATGATGAATCTTTCAAAGTAGCAGACTGCACTAGCAGTCAATGTGACTAACAGAGACTGGCTCCCTGCTCAGTACAAATGCTTTTTAAAACTTACGTAAATTGAAGATTTTACTTCTGAAAAAGTAAAATGCACATTGAAAACAAATCCAGTAGTCCCCTGACCATGCTTTCATATACAGAATAGAACCATCTCACAATCAATAAAGAGCATAAAGCCAAAAATAATGGCAGACATAGAATATAGATTCATTTTTTAGAGGAAAACTTGTTAATAAACAGTGTAAGTACAAATAAGTCCTCAAAGATACAAAACAGTGCAGTGCAATAATCATCAACTCCTATATAGAGCTAAAGCCGTTGATGAAATATATGAATAATCAAATCACAGAAAACTGCAAAGAAAATCATCTATATCCATACATCAAACTAGAGGACTGCATTGCTTCAAGTTTAGACTTCACAGTGGTTGATTATTGGGAGACTTAGAGTCAACAGAAAGCCATAGTACCTGTTTTAGGGGCAGCAGCATGAACTCTTCAGTCTTGGACACCTCCACAAAGTGCTGTAGGACGTACTTGTGGGCTGACTTAAGTAGGTCACTGCAGGAGTGTGTGTCAGCAAAGCCTCGGATGCCCAGGCAGTTGGAGGGGTCTAGCTGACTCAGGAGGAACTTGCAGCAGGCATCCCGCACCCCATTGAGCTGGAGCAGGCTAGCTGCCGGGAGCAATGTCTGGCAAGCGAATCATTACAGGGTATATTCTGAATGATGTTACAGAAGCAGGAATAGAATAAATTGTCATGATGTACTTTGTGCTTTAAGACACATGGTAAGTAGTGGGAAATCAAAAACTTCTTGAATTCAATAGGCTTAAAGCAATCAATCATGAAGATTTACATGCAAATAAATGTCCTTTCTGACTCTTCCTATGGGGGTAGATATCTGTTCTTCAGTTTTCTAGCTAAAGTACAAATGTCAACATCATGAACACCTTTGCAGTTGCTAATTTTTATAGCTACCCTCATGTCAGACTGTCTTGGGAATATACGGTATATAATAATAGTAATAATAATCATAATACTCTCTTATGAGCACAAAGCGTATTCATAAGCATTTAGAATGTAAATATTCCAGGATTAGCCACCAGGCTAATTTTCATCTGTTGTCTCAAGAAATTATGGGCTCAGTTTCAGTTTTCGACACATGTTGCACGATAAATACAAGTATAACCATGTAATGTCATGTAAGGACAACCATCTTGACAGCTATGACATGAGTCCCACACCAGTGTAAAAGAAATCTAGGTTGGTACGGCCAGGTTGCAGTTGGTAGATTGTGGTTGCTTGGCTAGTTCATGATGGATGCCATTTTATGTCCTCAGCATAGTAGACAAAATCCTGATGAGCAAGGCAAATAATGAATTTGAAGCAGAAGTAGAGTTGTTTTGGCTAATAAGCAAATATTGAAAGAAAAAAAAAAGCTTACAGAAGAGTTTTACCAACAGAATATACAATATCAAAAGCTAAAACCCAGGTTTAAGTATGTTGTTGCAGTTTGTCTTGATTCATGCTCAGTAATCCAGGTAAGGAAATCACAAAAAGAGGTGAATCGGTTCCACTGGATCAGAAGTTTATTCAGAAACATTTCAGCCTATTGTTGTGTGGTATCGCTGTACTGTTTGTAAGGGGGGTGATGTTTGCAGTCTGCTCAGACTGAAGATGTCACCTGTTTGAGTGACGAAACGTTTCTGAATAAACTTCTGATTCAGTGGAACTGATTCACCTCTTTTTGTGTTGTTGCTTTTTCTTTATTTGGTGGTGGCAAAGATGCTGTCAGCAAAAACAATGGAAAATAACTTGAACTAATTCACTTTATTTAGTCCTGAAACTTCTCCATCAAATGTTTGTAGCCAGAAAATCTAATTACTATGCAGCCAGAGAGGCAAATTACTTGGAAATAATTTCCTCATTACCTGCACGTTCCCTTCTCCCACCACGATCTCGGCTGTGTAGGCATACTGAACAAGCTGTTCCAGTGCCTGAGGGTCAATGTCATGTAGGGTGACATGGGTCTGCCTACTCTCTGACATCTCATCTGCATAACCGCACAGGACACACATTAGTAGTAGTAGTTGATAATCAGCCAACAACTTTTCATTAATAAATTCTGGCATGCTCGTTAGCCTTCATTGAAGACAGAAACTTGTTTAAAAGGTGCCATGCATAATGTTTTTCCTCCCTGAAGTATACATGCTATGACTACTAAATAGCTACAGATGTTGCTGAATGGTAGTGACTGAGACACAGTAAACAACTCTCAGTACCCCATATTTCTCTATTCAAAACAGAAGACTTAGCATTGCTGAGTTGTTTGTATTTTTGTAAAACACCTCGCTCTTTCCAAAAGACTTGACTCACACTCCTAGTCCCCATCAAAATACACAATAATCAGAGCAAAAATTATCTACTGAGGACAATTGAGTATGAGCAAATGCCCGGAGATAGGGTTCTAATATATAAGAACCCTGTTGTTATATGTAAGAACAGGGTGGCTGCATAATTCATAAAGTTCAGTTAAATATTGTGAAATATTTTAGTATTTTGAGAAATATGAACATTTCCCTAATAGAGATGAACAATAGACTGATCAGCATGCAAGGCTGATTTCTTGATGTGATAATGGCACAGTAACACAATGAAACAATGAATAGACCTCTTACATTTAAGACTTAAAATGCCCAATTTACCCTTTCGCCTGTAAAAAATAAGATGTTATAAAACATTTTCCAGACATACAGATGCCCCTTGGTAGAAATCAAAAACATTAAAATATGCAGGCAGCTAGAACATTCATGCTTTTGTTATTCCATCAGACTTGTTTTTTTGTTTGCCAAGATAAGCAGATAAAAAAAGGTTCATTAGTCAGTTGGCCAGATGAGAGAAAGCCTGGTGGCTGACCGGCGATGTCCTGTAACCTCAGAGAGGTTGTGTCTAAATTGCAGGGAAGTGGAAAAGGAAGTCTAGGATATACACCTCATCTGGCCACCTGCAACTCAGACAGTAAGAAGTGATACGGCAGAGGTGGCCAAGACAATGAAGTAGGAAGGGATGATGTCATGGTGTTAGGAAAAGTGAGAGGATGAAGTAGTGCTCACGGCAACCAAACAAGCCATAGTTTTGTCAAAAAGTCCCCCACCCAGTGAGAAAAATGAAGAAAAGCTTAAAGATGAGGAATGAGAAGCTCTGCAACAAATTGTTAATTTGTGATAATGGGCTAATAAAACTGACTTGACTTGACGGTGACCCACTGTTTTTTTTACTGATTTTGAAAAAAAAAGACTCACAGGGAAGAGGAGACATACAGATGTGATGACAGAAGGCAGATTGAAAGAACAGCAGTAGAGCAAAAACACTGTGTTACAATGGAAACCTACTGGTAAACATGGCATGGAAGTAGGGGCTGCAGGAGGCCAGCACCACCTTGTGTGCCTTTATCTCTTTGTTGGAGACATGCAGCACAATGTCACAGAGAAGGCCACGCTGTCGCATCCTGTTCATGGATACAAAGGAGTCATGGTAGTGGCGCTTGGAGTTGTGTGAGATGCTGTGCCCATCACGGTTGAGCAGCTGCATGCCCCCCTCCATCATGGTGCCTGGTGTGGCAGTGGCCGGCTCTTGCCTGGGCCGTAAACTGGGTGACTGCAACATACAGATTCAATGTCAGTAAATACCGATAAGTCATGTTCAATCAGCACAATGCTAACATATACAATTTCACTTATTAAAAACAAAAAGTGCTTGTGCCATGATAAGTCTGTTCTCTGAGAGACTCTTAGCATGTCTGCTCTCATTGCAGGTGTTTTGAAAGGTGTCTTAAACAATCACCTGTACCACTGACATGTAAGGAAAAACATCTTGACAGCTATGACAAGAGTCCCACACCAGTGTGAGGGAAATCTAGGTTGGTACAGCTAGGTTGGAGTTGGTAGATTGGAGTTGATTGGCTGGCTTTATTATTTCACATTCAGGGTCACAACTGATTACATCTCTATATGAAAATGGAGACGTCAAAAGTGACATTTAAAATCTGAAAATGGTACCTTTTCATATCTTCAGTAGCTTGAACCATGTATTTCATGTAGTCTAAATGTCAAGTCTCCTAGTGAATCTAATTGCACTAGAATGAGTGGTGGTCTTAACTTCATGTCTATCCACTGGTAGGCAGGGTGGAGGGGCAATGGGAATGTAGCCTAGGAGGCAATAACCTAATTCTCTGAGCTTTCATTCATGTGTCTTTTGGTCAATAATAATGAATTACCACAGTAAAACCGAAATTTGCCAAATGTATTCTAAGATGCACATAGAATCCACTTAGGGTGACTAGCTCATACCATGATGGAGATGATGGCAGTTGTCACATTGTAAGCTATATTTGTCCTGAGTTCAACAAAATGAGCTATCAACAAGGGGAATGTTGTCCAAGTAGCTTGAACATTTAACTCAATCAGACAGCCAATGAAGTACCACTTTCAAAATGGTAGTTTATAAGATAAGCAAGAAGAAACAACCGAGGTGCCTCAGAGTTGCAGAGCAATGTACCTAACCCCCGATTGCTCCAATGAAGTTGATTAACTTGTCATCTGTAGAAGACTTTGTACTGAGGATGTGTCCAGGTTTAAAGTATGTAAGTGTAAAGGTGTGACACAAAGCAAGGTTATATAATTACCTTACCAAAAAACTCCTCACTACAACATCTGCTACCAGCCATATTAGTGGGCTTATCCTCATGGTTGGACAACAAAAATGATAGTGTTTCTGATAAGTCATATAAATGTTAAGTGTTTCCTTTATACTAATTCCAATTTAATTTCCCTTCAAATTGGTAAAATAGAAGAAAAAGAATAGAGAATAGTAGAGAAAGGTGAATGCATGGTCAATTCATCAGCTATGGGCACCATAGCACCAAAGTGGTAGAGTGTGTCCTTCCGGAACTGACGGAAGAGAGGCAGTGAGTTCAAAATCACCACAGGGTGTTAGGAAGGGCCTTAATACCCCAAGGTCCATCTAAATATGTGTGCCCATGATGTGGGAGCCAACTATGACATGTAAAATTGACCTCTCATGGTAGATTCCACTGACACTCAAAGTAAAACTGTGCATGTACAGCAGCACAATCTATATAATAGCAAATTAAAATGCAACACTTACAGAAACTACCAATGGAGTGGGGCCAAAGTGAATCTAGTTCGAAGAGAAAATATTACTCCAATAACTCCATATCTACGAATAGAAAAGATCAACAGGAAACGCTGAATGCAGCATGGTTATGATCTGAAGCCACCATTACCCTATGAAGGACAACATAATAACCGTTCTTGAGATCTAGATTATAGCTAAGTTTGGGTTTCATGCATAAAAGAAATTCTCATAACATTTTAAGAGTTCTTGTACAATAAGGCCTTGTCAGAGTACCACTGTATCACGTTTATAATGCCAGCTGCGCAGCTGACATTATTTAAACTGCATTGTTCAACCTAAGACTATCTCAAATATCACCACAGCTGCGGGGCGAGAGAGGATCTCCCACATACCATCTCACAATAGATCACAGAAACACAACAGGACCTCCATATGCCTCAACGAGAGGTTGATCCATTCTCGTGAAAAGGGGAAAAATATAACCTAATTTGCAGACATCTGAATCTACATCCAAGGATGCAGAGTGACACTGCTGTCACAAACTAAAACACAGATGAATAAAATGTAGAGCAGTTGACATACTAGGGGGCACTGAGGGCATCTAATGCACACTTTTCTGATATCAACGATTCTAGCCTTCAATCCGACATTCAAATAAAGATTTATGGTTTCGTTTTGAACAATGCAAATACTGAATCATCAACTCACTGTCGAGGGCAATCTTTCTTGGGCAAGAGGACTGCCTCTGTTCATATGTCACATCACTGTATGTGGTCTGAAGCAAACCCTAGCCCCCGCATAATCTATTTTAAATAACAGCAGCTATCACCAGCAGGAACAAACACATCAATGATAGGCTAGAAAGAAAATGATATAATTTACCAACGGCTGTGTTGCGGTCTTCGGCGGTTACCACCACCTCGTCACGTTAGTGATGCAGGAAAATACAGCTGTCGCATTCAGATTTATGCTAAATTAGCATTATATGTCCATATTTAGTCTCAAGAATAGAAAATATGGAGAAAACCTCTGTTTAATGCTCGATGCTGTTTGACGTATATGCAAACTACCGGGACGCTGACATCATTTTTAAGGTAGAGTCACAGTTGCTGATGATAACATTTGTAACACTGTACCTGTAAGGCAAATATCAATATATGTGTTTAGAAAAATACGTTTAAACATGTTTAATTGTACATTTTGGCCGAATAATTACTCCCGGGAATAGATATTTGTTTGCCGTTCAACCTGGTGAAGACCTCCTTAACGGCCGCCCCTTGTGTAGTCGCGCATGAGTCTCAAAACATTGGTTGCGCTCGATTAAAATCTCCGTGTACGCACACGGAAGCGGAGTTTATCCAATCACTACAATGTCATTACATTTTGTACCTGTCCGCCTCGGTTTATTGTCGACTAGTTATCTTCAGGCATACCAAAACAATATCCTACCAGTGGCCGCTTATACTATCAATAATAATAAGTTAGAATACGGATGATGACAAGAATAACATCCCCTTTTAATCACAATTAATGTTACAGGTCACATCTTCAGACGGAAGATGCCACTTTTAATAAATATATTCAGATGAACTGATTCAGTGTGTTTTGTGATTTCCTTACCTGGATTATTGAGCATTTATAAAGACATCCCACTTTTCTAATTTGCAACACACCAGAGTTGACAACCCACAACAACCCAAACGTTGTATTTCAGCTTATTAATGTTACACGATTTAATTAATACGAATCTAGTACAGTATGAAAATATGAGTGTGTGGACTTTATGTTCATGTGTTCTTAATTCTATGATAAGACAAAACATGTAAACAATATATAATTGTAACACTAGTAAACGTTCAAGATCTTGAATTCAATTATGAGTCACAAAAAGGTTAAACCAATTCATTTTTGACACATACACATCCTAAGATTTTGCATAAAAGAATTAAAGTAATAGCCGTAATTGGTTACGGAGCTGCTTAATTTTCAATACTACAGTATTGTGCTGTGTGATAGCCATCGAGAATGGCTAGAATAGTTAGCTTGTCTAGAATATCAACTCACCTGTCGCACCTGCCGTATTTGATGTCTAGCGGACAGCAATGAGTTTGTTCTCTATTCCTGGTGTTTCCCAGACTGTTAATAATATTAATATTTATGGACTAATGTCAAGGTGGAATCACTCTTGCTCGTCTGTCGGTTTAGTCTTGTGAATACCTATAATCGTTTCTAAACAACTTTCATCTTTCTGTGCATATTCTTTGTATTATTTAAATAAAGATATATGAGATATTTTAGTTTTTCTGGATTTCTACTGTCTCCGTTGTCAGGCTAAGCGGAGCTATGACATTAAACCAACCCTTCCATTGAGTACTGAGGGATTGTGGGTATTAAGTTTGGGAGTCACGTTTTCGTTTGGTTCCAGCATGGCAGGCAAACAGAAGAGGTACGTGATTTTTCTTTCTTTAGTTTTATTGATTATTGTCATTACGAGAGGATGGTTAGACAACGTTGTCTATAAAATTCATTTTTTCCTTAGACCTGTCTTTGATTTTGTAGGTTTTCCAAGCCTTTGCTATGCTGACTTGGCCAACTTCAGCAACGTTGCTAGCTTGCTTCGAATGCTACTATCCCTATTGTATTCAGTTAGATACAAGCTAAGGTGTTGTAGCCTAGCCTAGCCAACATGCTACAATTAGTTTTTCTATGCTTTCACGTGAGACAATACTACAATATTAAAACTATTACATATTGCTAATAGTTAACCTTTCCAACCAGACCTTAATAGCTGTCTGTTGTTTCTCCGGGCTATATTTAAATCGTCCAGAAGTTTTGTTTCTACACACTGCAAAGTAACTTAATTTGTTTTCCTAATAATAGAAAGTTGGAAGACCTCAGCATGGATGAGTTCCTGCTGTCAGGTTTTGACTCTGCAGGCGAAGACGCATCTGAAGATGATGCCTCAAAACAGAATGGATCACGAAAGAGGAAAGCTAGGAGCTCTGCTGCCCCAGAGACGTGGGTACTCTGCAGTGTAAACACTTCCCTGCTACATGCAGAAAGAAAAGCAATTGTATAATTGTGTGTTTAAAAAAAAATCTATTTTACCATTAGAGATGATGTGAAGAAAGGCCAGGCCTCAGAACACAAGGACCAGCTCTCCAGGTTGAAAAGCAAAGACCCGGAATTCTACAAGTTCCTGCAAGATAATGACCAAACACTTCTAAACTTTGATGACACAGACACATCTGAGGATGAAGAGGAGAGAAAATATCACAAATTACCGGGTCATTTAGAGGTAGTTTGGGGTTGTATGTATTTTTGTGTGCACATATTTGTGGATGTGTGCCCAGAGAGAGATTATGTTTTCTATCTAATGTTTTTTTACATTTGTGTAATTTATATTATTGTTTATGATTGTAGGCAGCCAGCTCAGATGACGATGGTGAAGAGGAAGAACATCCAAAGAGTTCTAAGAAAACAAAGAAGACAGTGGAGTCAGTCAAGGTCACAGAGAAAATGATTGAAGACTGGAAAGCAGCTATTGAGAAGGAACCCACACCTCGACTTTTCAGAGAGGTCACTCAAGCTTTCAAAGCTGCTGTGGCCACTACCAAGGGTGAAGGAGGGGACCTGTGTCGCTTCAAAGTGGCAGATGGTTCAGGTGAGGTTTGAGGTCTTGATACTTTGAGACTATACAGTTTTGCCAACTAATATGTCTTTAGTATGATTCTCCAGTTAAGTATTGCAGGATGTGAATTTTAGTACACATAGAAACGTTTCCTTTATTTTTTCCGAGCTTTTGAAAAAAATAAAAAAATAAGATGTTCATACCTTGTTTTTGCTTCTGAAACAGTTTCTCACAACTTTTATGTTGATTTGGAGTATATATGTACAGATGTATATAATAGATGGATAGACAGGATTCTTAATTATCCTACATGAAATATATTGCCAATTTCTGTACATCTGAATGCATGTTTGTCTCCAAACATTCAAATAAAAGTTCAGTATAGTGTTAAAGTGGTTTCAAACACTCTCTTCTAAACAAAAAGGAGGAGTGTCCTCTTATAAATAACCACTTTAGCAGTTAAATATACATATTTTTATGTAGAGATTAGAGTGGCTCGCTTCTTCATTCGATTACATACCCATCATCCTTTTTTCCTCTTAACATCAACAGTCTTCAACGCTCTGGTCCTCTTCTGTATCAAAGACATACATATGGCCTTGCAGAAGCTACTCAACCTTAAACCAAAGAAAGAACAGAAAAAGTAAGATGTGGACTTTGCATCTATTGGTCCCCTGTCTCCTTCATGGTTCAATCATTCCCTTACAAAAACAATAACAAAAAAACTCATTCTGCTCTGGTTTTCCCAGGCTGGTGCTTCCATCATCTAGTCCCAAGTGGCAGAAGAATCAAGTAGACATCAGGATGTACCTGAGTGGATTGGTTCAGGTTTGTCATGTTCTCCGGTCTACATTTTGTAAAAGAAATATGTTCCTGTGCTTGCAATTTATTTCTGCTCGATATATTTTTCATCTTTTTTCCTATCCCTGTCTTCATTCAGTATTGTGTAGATAATCTACACAGGACTGTGGGTAACTTTTATGACTCAGTTCAATGTTAATGTGATCACCACATGCAGTCACATTAATTACGGGCTAAAATTAATTGTTATCATTTCCCTGTTAATTGATTTCTGACCTTGACCTGAATTATGGCTGTCAATTGTCTCCATAAAAATAAAAATGACTAAAACTGGGAATTTTCATACTAGTGTACAGTACACTAATATGTTGAATGTAACAAGCTTGAGGTTTATCACTTTGAATTCACAAACGGCAAATGAGCTACCACAATCTTTGAAATGGGTAACAATCTATTTCTAATAAAAGCAAGATACTACATACACCATGGAATTACAGTATGTTCTATATTTTATTACTTAATTAACATCGATTCATTTCCCTGTTCAAAACATGATTTAGGATTTGTTTCAATTTCTAATTTTTTTTTACATTTTAAAGCAGAATAGAATCTTGTCATTCCACCTGTTGGCCATAAATTGGATGTAAAACTGTCTTGATTCTGACATCTCCATCTTTCTATCTTTTCACCTACAGTTGCTATCCTGCCTGACGGAGGCCACAGTGATTAGTGCTGTCTTGCGACATGCCAATCAGATGGTACCTTATTACCTTTGTCTGCCCAAACAGTGTCGGCACCTGGTCAAGGTAAGGTACAACTCACTGTTTGATGCTATTCACCACAGCTTAAAAATTGATTTCAGGGAGAGAAATAATAAGTGAGAGTGGAAGAGAATTTTTCGTGTTCTGAAATGCCTTCTTTCACTGGTTAGTAAGATCATAGGGTAGTCTAAAAAAATAATGTTCATGGATTTAGTCTGGATTCGGCCTGTGTTCCGTTCTGCTTACTTATTTGTATTTCATATAGTCAAGTAATTTGATGTGAGATATGTTTGTACGGGGATTCCACTCCGTGATATATGTTGATTTGGTACTCAAAATTACACGGGATTACTAATAATTTCTGAGTATCCAATTGATATTACTACTTGTGATACCGGCTGAGTGAATGAGTATTTTAAATGATCAATCTGATTTATTCATATATTACAATTTAATTATTTATTGTTTGATTATATATGTACATTATTTGTAATGGGTCATTTTCATTTAATTCACTTTTCTAAATATACATGAAGTAAAACCAAAACAGCCCAATATTTATTGGAAACCAGAAGAAAGTTTGTTTAGTGCTCTTGAGTTTGATTGTAAGGAGTCACTCCTGAAAATATGTTGGTGACAACTATATTGTATTGCATAAAAGTGGAGTGTTAGCACGCCACTTGGCTAACTAAATGTTTAGCAATATCTTGTGTGTATGTGTGCTTGCGTGTGCATGTGTGTGTCTTGATGGATGCTCAATAATCCAGGTAAGGGAAATAATGTAGTTTAAAATGAGAGGATTCCTGTGGGTGGGGTAAAGCAGTCTTTCAGGAATTTGATTTTTTTCCCTGGTTGAATATCCTCAAAAATCAGAGTCACTTTTTTTTACCCAGACATTATGAAGATATTGTCGGGGATAATCAGGATTGTAAAGATTACAATCCAATATTTACTACTTCACTGATTGATTCAGTGTTGAGAATCTTGACAATTTGGGCTTCACCATGGTTCAGTGGTGCAAACATTCAAGCCTTCAAAAGTCAGAATAATATCTCCTATTGGATTAAAGAGCTGCTCAGTCTCCTTACTCATGCCTGCCTTTTTGCCCATACAGACCTTTATTTTTAATTTGCCGAAATAGAAAAGTCTGGTCACTACCCACACATTTCTACTTTTTGCCAAGGTTTTTAATCTAGGTTTGTGCTCATACCCTTTTTTGTTAAAACTCACACTTAACTGTCTCTTTGTCAAGCAACTAATGAAACAATGGAGCACAGGAGAGGAGACTGGCCGAGTCCTGGCCTTCCTAGCCCTCAACAATATCTGCAGACACAAGCAGGAGACATACCTTAATATCATTCTCAAGGTGAGCCCAATGTTGCATATTAAGGGAGAGGAGATATACATGTGAAACTCTTAACATTATGACATGGGGTGTAAAATGGATGGGATCAGTGAATTAGGATAAAATGTTAATATCCTTGTAAAGCACTCAAAGCATTGTGTGATAAAGAAAGAGAAGTTAATTGAATTGTGTCTGTACCTCTTTTAGTTTAGTTTTGAGTCCATAGACCTAAAATCATATCCCCAGTACTTGCAGAAACGATGCTTAACCCTGTTTGGAGAATGTAGTGTTGCATCTTATCTGTCTCCCAGCCTATCACATTTCTCTTACATGGAGACTTGTTTGGTTAATCAAAAACAGATTATGATTCCAGTTGGAATTTTCTCCCTCTTTCTACAGCAAATGTACATCTCCTATGTGAAAAATTGCAAGTTCACATCTCCAAATGTGCTGCCCATGGTCAACTTCATGCAGCGGACTTTGACGGAGATGTACTCCCTGGACACACAAGTTACTTACCAGCATGCTTTCATCTACATCCGACAGTTGGCCATCCATCTCAGGAATGCAATGACCATGAAGAAAAAGGTCAGCATGCAATATTCCCACCTTTTGATTAGCTCCTTTGCTTTTCATGGATTGTCTCTATTTAGGGGGATTATCCTTACGTTAGATTCAAATTTGTGTGATAGGTGTGATAAGGCGGCATGGCTCAGTGGGTATAGCGGTAATCTGGCAATCGGAGGGATGCATGTTCAATCCCTGCACCTGCAGAGAAGCGTGCCGAGGTGTCCTTGAACAAGACACTGTTCCCCTAACTGCCCTGTGTTAGATCTGAGACCTATACAGGGCATGCCCCTGCCTTTTGGCCATTGAGGACTGAGATAGGCTCTAGTTCCCCCGGGAGTCGACTTCGGATAAGCGGTTGACGATGGATCGATATTCAGTGCATAAACTAAATCAAGGGTGTGGGATTGGGTGCTTTTTTGTGTTCATTCTAGGAGACGTACCAGTCTGTGTATAACTGGCAGTATATCCACTGCCTTGGCCTTTGGTGTCGGGTCCTCAGCACACTGCATCCTAGTGACGTGCTGCAGCCCCTCATCTACCCTCTCTGCCAGGTTATACTTGGCACCATCAAGTGAGTGTGTTGATGCGCCACATAGATCCAGCACATTTAGAAATCCCTTATTCATATTGTATTTGCTGAAGTGATGTCTTGTATTTTTTATTTTTTTTGGTGTCAGCCTTTCTTCGACTGCTGCAAATGACTTCAAGTTGCAAAACCAATTGTCAACATCCAATTTTTACTAGTCAACCAAATTCATAGAATAAAGATTGCTGTGCGATTTATGACTGGCAGAAGGGAGAAATTCTTGGCTGATGATTATTTTCTGTATATCCATTTAAAAGTATAATTCCATTTTTAAAAATCCTTAAGTTTTTTTATTATTTTTATGGGGGCGGCATGGCTCAGTGGGTAGAGCGGTCGCCTGGCAATCGGAAGGTTGCGGGTTCGATCCCCGATCCTGCAGAGAAGCGTGTCGAGGTGTCCTTGAGCAAGACACTGTTCCCCTAACTGCTC
>OMLC01003885.1:3945-23691 GCA_900302585.1 Regalecus glesne | reverse complement strand
CCAGAGCTATTTTTTCTTGAATATTATTATTATTATCATTATTATTATATGGGGGCGACATGCCTCTGTGGGTAGAGCGGTCGCCTGGCGATCAGAAGGTTGCAGGTTTGATCCCTGCACCTGCAGAGAAGCGTGTCGAGGTGTCCTTGAACAAGACACTGTTCCCCTAACTGCTCTGCCCTGTGATAGACTGGTGACCTATACAGGGTGTACCCCGCCTCTCGCCCAATGAGAACGGAGATAGGCTCCAGTTCCCCCGCAACCCGATTTTGGAAAAGCAGTTGACGATGGATGGATTATTATTATTATTATTATCATCATCATTATTATTGTTGTTGGTATTGTGTGTAAGGCTATATGAGGCTATTGTAAACCCCATAGCAATTCTTATCAAAAACAAAAAGCTTTTTGAAAATTTGAAAAACTTCCAAAGCAATATATTGAAGTGTGGTTTAAATCTAAGCTTCCCAAAAAACAGGTGTAGGAGTGCAAATTACTACGATGATTCCTTTCATTTGTTAATTGACTGTCTGTGTAGTCTGTTGTTTGGATTTGCTTATCATCCAAGCATCAATTCAATCAATAACCGGGACGGCATGATGGAAGATTGTAAATGTGGTTCTTCACTTGCTCTATCTATTGTGAAATGTATAGTGCAGCTCAAATCTTTACCCATATCTGTATATTTCTCCCTTAAGAAAAATCATATCTAAATGTTTCTGAGTGCAAAAATCAAAAAGTTCCACTCTAATCTGTCTATCTCACCCCCCATTAATGTTTAAAGACAGATGCTTAAAGTCTGCATAATAAAAATAAAGATGAAAACCAGACAAACAAGTAAATGAGATGGATAGAGAGAAAACACCACAGGATTCATCGCAAATATTTGTTAGCTTTTGTTTTTTTTTAATGTCCTTCCATTTCTTGGGGGTCACAGATGCTTAGTGGAAGCGTGCATGCTTTGGTAACTGATGAGCCAGATGTTATGGGTCTGATCCCACTGCAGGGTGTCATGCTTGCTCCATGCTCCATCTCAGTCTGTCTCCATCCCCACAATGTGGGGACTAATCATGACATGTGAAAAAAGGGTCCTCTCAGTGTCTTTCCTTCTTGTGAACTGTTGCTTTTCTCTTAACGTTGGGACATACTTTCTTGAACCATGGCACTTTTTTTCCTCCAATAAATCAAACCCCACAAGTTAGTATAGTGCTGGGACGAATAAAATTGACTTGACAGTTTTGAGACATGTAGTTGTGTCCAGAAAATTCATAAATAGATCCCTAATTATTGAATTTTAGAGAGAAGGAAGCAGAGGATGTGGAAGCCCCCAACTAGACAGCTAAAAGGGGTGGAGGCGGGAGTAATGAGGCCAATGGCTGCAGGGAAACAACTGAAACTTATCAAAATGTAAACCTGGAGTCTCCTAAAGTCAACAGTAGTTTGGAGAAAGATAAAATGGCTGTGGGTGAGGTAGTAACCGTATCAGTTACTACTCAGTTACTACCTCAGTTACAACCGTATCTAATGTCTGAGTGAATTGTGTCAGTATCGGCATCCAATACCTTTATTGGGTCGGGTTGGTCTCAACTCTAGTATCTTAGTATATAGGATTACTTGTTCATTTGCTACAGTGTTTCGCAACTGAGAGAAATGATAGTCATCTGCTGTTGGCCAATGGGCACCTTTAATGGAAGATTTGCCAGGGATAAAAATACATTTTGGATGCCAATAGACCATTTACTAGTCAAATTTTCCCCGCTGGTCAAGGGAATTAGATAGGCCATGCCATGGTTTAGCCTTGCTTCTGTTTGAGATTAACTCTTACACACCCTGGTTTTGTTTGGGTTTTGGGTTTTGGTATTTTTTTTGCTTGATTTGTCATATTTTCTGTTGTTACTCTTAGGCGGAGAATCTTGCTGGTGCTCTGCCAGACCCCAGTCTGCCCCTTGCACAACAGTTAGAGTTTGCCTTTGGGAAGATCAAAGAGCATGTTCACACTATTTCGGAGTTGCAGGCAACGTGTAAAAGTCTGGATGAGGTACAGTAAAGTGATACATAAGCTCTCCCACCTATAGTGTTTCTTGCACTTTATACTGTAGTTGCTATGCAGCAATGTGAATACCTTGGAAATTTTGCTATGTCTGCACCAGGATCACCAAGACCATTTCATTTTATTTTTTTATAATCAGAAGTTCAAGGAAAAAGGAGCTGCCCTGTGGAAGATGGAACAGAACATTGTGTCTAGAGACCGGGTCATCAATGAGCTGCGTTTGCGTCTCCCTGCGGCAGCCAGCAGGGAGAAACTCCTAGCGGACCTTGCCAAGCATGAAGAGGGCCAGTCAGAGAGTCAGCCTGCCCTAAGGGTGGCACAACACACCATCAACAACCTCCAGGGTCGTCTTGACCAAAAAGAGGAGGTGGTGAAGAAGTACCAGAACCTACTGCTCCGGTCCAGACAGGTAAATGATTAGCTTCGGGTGTAGGGGTCAGGAATGGGTCTGGATCAGGACCACAATCATTGTCCTGGGGAGGGCTGTGAATAAAGTTGGGCTTTGTAGCATCATAGCTTTTCAGTCAGATAAAAGGGGAAGACATCATAGTTTTTGGAAAGGCTGAATGTCAGTGCTGAAAGCCTTTTTTGTGTTCTCCAAACCGACCTCATCGAAATTCCAGGAGCAAGAAGAAATCAACAAGAGACATGAAGAGGAAGTGAGAGCATTGCATCAGAAGCTGGACTTCCACACTGACACCTCTCTGGATCACTTTAAACACGCCACATTGGTAAATATGTGTCCGTATCTTTTGTTTTGACCCTTTTATTTAGACTACTAAGATAATAATATTTGCTTTGTTGCTGTGTGGGTAGATGCCATGTACTCCAGACATTACAGGTTTAAGCCTGATTCATGACTTTGGATTCATTGATTTGCGCTCATGTTCCAGGATTGCTTCACAATATTTATAGTCAAGTCAAGTCAATTTTGTCTGTATAGTCCATTACCACAAAGTAAACATTTGCCTCAGTGGACTTTACACTAACACATCATGTTCTTAGATCCTCACATCAGATAAGGAACAAATCCCTTTAAATTATCTTAACAGGGAGAGAAAAATTTGAGGAAACCTCAGGGAGAGCAACAGAAGAAGGGATCTCTCTCAGGCCAGACAGACAGCCATGCAATGGATGCTGTGTATACAGCATAAAATAGAATATACAGAATATATAACAATGAGAAGATAACAGAATAATTACGGAATTACAAGATATATGAAGAAAAATATTCTCCACCATAGGGACAGTGCATATCAATGAACATTCAGAATGTTGATATACCAGATCCAGCCACCAGGCCAATTCTTATCATATGAAGGATATGTCCGTACATTATAGCAGAAATAACGTGGAATTTTAACAAAAATATCTACATAAAACACCCAGACACACATATATCAGTATATTTGAATCATGCGACTTTGGTGTGTTGATACTGCACACAGATTTAGCAAAACTGGATGGAGGATGCCCATTCTCATTTCTGACCAAGGCTTCTCTTGTTCTGTCATTTGATAAAGGTAGTTTACAGTCATCCGTTAGTTCTTCATTGACCTGTAAACCAGGTTGAATGAACAGAAAGTAAAATTGAGATATGTTATTGATCTCATCCTGACTTAGCAGGGATACACACATCTTTCACAGACCACAGTATCTTAAATTGACCTTCTGAGTTACCAGTCATTTTCATCTTTTTATTTGCTAAATGGATCCCTGAACATAATGCAAATGAATATAATATGAATTGCGGATGATTAGCTGCCAGAGCAGCACCAGGGAATTGGTTGTTTAAAGTTTTTGATTTAAATTTCCCACCTCTTCCACAGGAACTTTTGAAGAAGCCATCTATTGGTGTACCAACCTCAAAGCACTTGCTTCGTTTAGCTGAGATGGAGCAAACCATGGTGGAGCAAGACAGTTCAATCTCTTCCCTCTCAGGGAGGCTGAAGGTGGCCACAGCTGAGCTGGAGCGACAAAAGGCCGCATCGGCCATGCAGAGTAAGGAACATGCTGACGAGAAATCAAAGTAAGTATTAAGTATTGACTCTCACTCAACAGTAGTATGTTTTTTGGGGGGGGTTCTATTTAGTTTCTTTATTTATTTGCACACGACTTTGTGCAGAAGCATAAATATTCTGGGTTTTTTCTTCTTTCATTTTCACAATCTCAGCCAGATCTCTTTATTTGCTTGAGTTTCACACTAACTATCTGTATTTTCAGATGTAAAAAGGTCTGCAGGAATTTGGGCCAGATGTATCAGATATCCATGTAGTGCATCAACTAAACTAACAGGCATTCATTCTCAGTGTGAGAGGACATTTTAATGAACTGTAGCATAGTGATTTATGTCATTTTAGAAGGTACTTTGTAGAGTCATGCAATTGTTATTTTTAGAAATGTACACGAAAGATAATCATCCACAGAGATAAGGAGCCAACATAAACGGTAAATGGACTCATTTTTATAGAGCGCTTTTCTAGTCTAGCGACCACACCAAGTACTTAACATACTCGGATGCATTATCCTATCTTTAATCAAATAGAACACACCAATATGTTGTCCAATATTAAGATTAATCTTTGTTAATGTAGTCAGTCACAGGACGAATTACAATAAAATAGGCATTGGGTCATCCAGATCATCTATAATGGGAACAGAGGAGTGAATGTCTCAACACTATGAAAAGAAACAGAGATAGTATCTCTTCATGGCCAAAACGCATAAATGCGTCTCAACTCAAGAGATTTTTTTTCTCTTTTATAGTCATCTGTCTTCTCATCTTCCCATCTTTTTTTTTGTGCTGACTGGCGTGTGTTCAAAGTAAAGTTCACCACCTTTCCTCTACCAAACCACAGGAAGGTTGTCTTGAAGTGATGCCAAGCAAGCCTCTCTAGTCACCTTTTCCTCAAGGATAACTTCATTCATGAAGATTAATGAGTTTGGGACTTTGTTTTGATTTAAAGGAAAACCCACTTGGCTATTCCAACTCCAAGTTTAAAAAGCCAAGCATTGATCCAACTACTAAATCAATCACCATTTTTATGAGAAAGAGCTTGCATCACTGGATTTGAGGCAATATATCAGTGCCAGCTTGATGAATATTGGGATGATTAAATACATACCATTTTTAGAATATATTATACTGCTCATCAAGATGGCTCTGTAGACGGGGGCCATAGTTCCGTGCTCTCTCGTGTTGTCTCTCTTTTTATTCATTTGTTTAGTTTCCAGTACCCACTCACTGATCACGTACACCAGGGACAAACGTTTAAGTCTCCAAATGTTGACTGGACAAACCGAAGAAACTTGTTTCCCCATCTTTAACGGACCAGTTTAATGAAAGTCGCCCCGAGCTGTTGGCTGGTGCAAGTCTGTGCAGAATGCAAGACCGATAAAGATAAAGATGCCAACGGGACTGCACGGCTCTTTAAACTATGACAGTGGAGATTTAGAACCATGCTACGGTCAATCCACCCAGCAAATTTCTGCTCTTCTGGCTAACAAAATGGATGAATTCATATTCATAAATGTAAAAATCTCAGACTTTTCTGCTGCTCTGTGAAACCTGGCTTACACTTCATCTGCCGCAGTTTCAGCTTCTCCAAGCGGACCGTGAAACAGAGCTATTTGGCAACAAATGGGGGGATGGTATGTGCTACATAAACGATGCTGGGTGTACAGATGTCACAGTTTTAAAGAAATCCTTCAGCCCTCACATAGTCATTTTTATTAACTGTAAACCATCGCATTCACTGCGGGAATGTTCATTGTTTATTCCAGTCCGTGTCTATATCTTACCCCAGGCCTGTCTTAAAGAGCCCTGATCAAGTCGCAACCACGGAGCGAAAATATCCACACTCCCTTCTCATTATCCTTGGGGATTTTAACTGAGAAAACCTCAGTCACAAATTGCCAAAATACAGACAGCATGTAAAATGTCTCACCAAGAACAAAGACACTCTGCATGATTGCTACACAGTATTAAAGGACTCCTATTCAGTCCTCCACATAGCCCTGGGACTGTCTGATCACTGTCTGATTCATCTTATCCCAACATACAGGCAGAAGCCAAAATCTGCAAAGATTGTGGTCAAAACTGTAAGGGAATGACCAATGAGTCAAAACTGGCGCTCCAGGCCTTCATTGACTGCACTAATTGGAGTATTTCAAGGCTACATTTACAGACTTCAATGAACTTAATTAACACTGTCTGACCTTCTCTTTTCACCGCACACCAGCTCACTTGGTGCAATCATGTCCTCCCATTGTTTCTCATACCACTAATATGCTGATAATACCCAGCTCTTCCTATCGCTCCTGCCGGAACACCGCACAGTCTCGGCACATAACTTGTTTTGCCTCAGTGATATCTCAGCATGGATGACAGAGCACGACTGAGCTGCTTGTAATCCCAGCCAGTCCCTCTGTGCAATGTCAGTTCAACATCCAGCTTGAATACGGCCTCCAGTGGCGTAGGGGGGTAAAGCACCTATCTTCACTGCATCTCTGCATCATGCAGTTGGGTGTTCAAATCCCAGCTGCGCTGTTTTCAACCACGGCCAGAGGGCCATAGTTAGTGGGGCATAATTGGCTAAGCCTCATATGTGTATAGGGTTTAGGTTGGATAAAGTATTCTGGGTTCACGAGTGTCCCCCTATTGATCGTATGGGCGCTCATGGTAAAGTGAAGGGAAAGTACTCTGCTTCATTCTCCTCTGACGGCCAAGCACTGTGCTTTCCCCACCAGACCGTAGTGGTCATGTGACTTGGAGGACTCGCATGTTCCAGCTTCCTCCTTCCTGCTGACATTCTAGAGGGGTGTCAAAGAGACTGCAGCAGTAGGTAACTGACCCAGCAGCAGGTAACTCGGGGAATTCGGGTGGGGAAAAAAGGGGATAAAATGATTTTTTTTTAAACATCCAGCTTGAATCAACCCAACTCATCCCCACAAAATCTGCCCATAACTTGGATATCATGATTGATGACCAACTAACCTTTAAGGATTATAGGGCCTCTGTCACTCAGTCATGTCAATTTGCCCTGTAGAAAATCAGGAAGGTCACAACCTACCTGTCTGAGCTCGCAACCCAACTCTCGGTGGAGGCTCTTGTCTACAGCAACTCCCGACTGGCAACTCGTGTGAACTTTCAAACCTCTGCAGATGATCTGGAATGTGATGGCACATCTGGTCTTCAACCAGCCCCAAACGCCTCATGTCTCTCTGCTGTTCATAACCCTGCACTGGCTCCCTGTTTGTGCCCATATCAAATTCAAAACCTTGATGCCCGTTTACAAAACGGCAACTAAAACTGCTCCAGCCTACCTGAACTCCATCATTCAGGTCTACACTCCCTCCCGCTCAGTACACTCTGCCAATGAGAAGTGCCTGGTGGTACTACCACCACGATAAGACCCTAAGTCACTAGCTGGACTTTTCTCTTCTATAGTTCCACAGTGGTGGAGCGAGCTATCAAACTCCATTCAATCTGCAGAATCTTTCCCAGTTTTTAAGAGAAGGCTAAAAACTTACTCTGGTGAACACATCTCTACTTGAACTTGACTTGATGGAGTTAATTATTGAGCGGGGGGGGGCTCTTTTTCTATTCACTTTGTACGTTACATCTGGGCACTGCCTGATGGCACCTACATCCTGTCGAACTCGAACTCAGCTTTTGTCGACTTACATTGTTCGCTCCTGATAAGTGCATTGCTTTTGATAAAAGCATCTGCAAAAGGAAATTGTAACATTTTAATTGTGACATCTTACATTAGCTTGTCCGAGGACACACGTGTGCCAAACAATAAGCCTTGGTGGGGCACCTCAGTGGCTCACCTGCTGGAGCGCATACCGCGTAAGGCTAAGTCCTTACCCCGGCAGCCCAAATTCAAATCTGACCTAGCCCCTTAGTAGCATTTCACCCCCTCTCTCTCTTTCTCGCTTGCCTTTCCTGTCTTTCTCTCAACTATCCTATGAAATAAAGTCAGACAAAAATCTTAAACCAAAACCAAGAGAAACAATAAGTTCCCAGCTAAACTCAGGCAGCTTTTTCAGGCCAGAGGAAGCGTACAGGAATGGCGATAGAATCTAGTACAGCCAGGCCGGAAATACACTTAAATAGGAGATCTGAGTGGCAAAAAGGGGCTACTCTGAAAAGTTGAAAAACAGGTTTACCACCAATGACAGAATCAGTCTGTAGTGGTCTGAGACCATCCCCACACACTGCGGGGAACCTTCAACTGGTTTACTGTCTAAATGGGTTTTACTGTAGGTTGGAAGAATGCATGTTCACACCCCTCACCTTCTCAGGCCACAACAAACAACCAAATGCACCTTCTGTCAGCCCCTCTATCCTCCCCACTGACCCTGACCCCACACTCAGGAGCTGTGTTGAGGATGCGTGCTAGGTCCTCCGGAGGCAGAAGAGCAGGAAGGCACCAGGCTCGCATGGCAAGTCACCCTCCTGTCTGAAAGGCTGTACTGACCAGCTGTTCCCGATTTTCACACTGATCTTCAACAGATCACGAGCTGTGTGAAGTCCATTCCTGCTTTAAGTGCTCCACATCCCAGTTCCCAAGAAACCCCCTATCACAACACTAAATGACTACAGGCCTGTTGCCCTTACGTCTGTGATCATGACATCCTTTGTGCGACTGGTGTTGGAAATTACATGGCCTCTGCTCAACCCCCTGCAGTTTGCCAGCAAACAGGTCAGCGGAGGATGCAGTCAACATTGGATATCTTCCAACATCTTGATTCCATAGAGACGTGCACAAGGGTCCTGTTTGTAGACTTCAGTTTAGTGTTTTACACCATCGTCCCAGATATCCTCCGATCCAAGCTCACCCAGCTCACTGCAGTGGTTTCTATTTGCCCCTGGATTATAGACTTCCTGACAGACAGGAGCTAGCAGATTACACTTGTGAGAATCAAATCCAGCACCCAGATAATCAGCACTGCTTCCCCCAACGTGGCTTGCTCTCCCCTCCACTCTTTTCCCTCTACACAAATTAATTTAATTCAGGAGACTTGTCTGTTAAACTCCTGAAGTTTGTGGATGACACAACTATCCATGTCCTTATCCAGGATGGTGGTCTGCATATAGACCGGAGGTTGAAAAGCTCTGATGTGGCCCCAACAGTCTGGAGCTGAACACTCAAAACCATGGAGATGACAATTGACTTCAGGAGGACCATACTCAAAAAGAGTGTGTGTGTGTGTGTGTGGGGGGGATTCTGGGCTCCACAATCTCCCGGGACTTAATGTGAACACCCAACAGAGACACGATTATCAAAAAGACCCTGGGGGGGATGTACTTTCTCCATGAGCTCAGGAAGTTCTCCCTCAGGAACTGCTGATTCAGATCCACACTGCTCATCCATCACTGTCGTTCAGATTGGCAACCAAACCGGATAGGGACAGACTTCAATAGACAGTTAGGTCTGCAGAGAAAATCATTGGTGCCAACCTGCCCTCCATTCAGGACTTAAGCATCTCCAGAGTCAGTAAATGGGGAGGCAAAATTACCGCAGACCCATCATATCCTGTTCACAGCCCATTCCAACTACTCCCATGTGGTTGACACTGCAGAGCTCTGTACACCAAAACAACAAGATTTTTAAAAAAAAATCAGTTTCTTTCCACGGACTGTCATTCAAATGAATGCATAATTTTGCCAAATTCCAACTATATATCTTGTAAGTACTGTTCAGTATATATGTTGGTATGCTCCGTCATTGTCCATCTACCTCAGGCATGTATGTAAGTAACCTGCAAACATTTATGTCAATATCTCTGATACATGCTCTGTACCATCATGCTTTATTACCTCTTGTTTTCACCTGTACCGCAGGGGTTTGTGGTAGCTCAGTGATAGAGGGCACACTTCGGGAACTGATGAGCTGCGGTTGCGGGTTCAAACCCACCGTGGGATAACAGGAAGGGCACCCAGGTTTAATCCCCCAAGTTCCATATAAACCCATTTCCACCCACACAATGTGGGGTGGAAACTTATGGTGACACTGTCATTTTAGCCTGTATACAGTCCTTTCCCATGATTTTTCTACTATATCTGAATATTGTTGCGTTGTTGTCATTCTATGTGCAGTTCCCGTGAGAGCCTTAAAATCAGATTCAAATGTCATGCATGTGAAAACCTACATGGCCAATAAACTGATTTGGATTCTGATAATCATGTGATTTGATATTGGGATTTTGTATTGACATTTAAACGGATTTTATGAATCCCCAGGTGCTATCAAAAAAGTGAAGATGACTGTGCTTCCCTTTTTAAATGTTTAAAAAAATCAATCTCATTCAGAGATGAAGCAATCATTGCCTTAAACTTTTTCACAGGCTCACACTATGTGCATATTGACACACGTACAGGCAATGCTGTGGGAAAATACCTTTTTCAGGTATATAAAATTAATACAAGTAATTAAGACCAACAGGTGAATATGGCAGACATGGAATTAAAATCAGGAATAAAAAGGGATTAAACCTGCGTGGAATTAAATAACGGTGTTGCGTCATTGCAGATTGGAGGAGCACCATGCCATCCAGGTGAAGGCATTGTCTGCAGAGGCAGAGGAGCAAAGAGCCCAACTAGCTGAGCTGGAGAAGGAGCTGCACTTCCTCCGTACTGAGCTGGAAGCCCAGAAGGAGGCCAATGTCCGTTCCCCTAGCAACACCATGAAAAATCTGGTGGAACGACTAAAAGCACAGCTCACCCAGAAAGAGAAACAGCTAAAGGTTGGCAATAGTTTCTATCTTTTGAATTTACCTTTATGTTTATGTCAATAAGCTGATACTTTGTTGACCATGACTCACAACATGTGCAATGCTAGAGACACCTTCATTCTACAGATGGACAACATTTCAAGTAGATAATCATATGGTGGATAGAAGTTAAAATAGAGCATCGCATTAAGATTCAGTGTTTTGACAGGAGAGTCAGATGTGAGGGAGATATAGACAAAGAAAGAGTATAGTATGAGGTATTCATTATCAAATGTTTTGAGTAGGTATTAGAGTAGAAAAGCGCTTTATAAGAACAAGTCCAAGTCCATTGAGACAAAATGTATTCAACCTAAACTCCCGAGTAATTCGCAATGAGCTAAAATACAACCAGAATTCAAATAATAGTTTTTGAAAAATAAAGAAAAAGGATTCAAATACAGTTTCCAATTGATTCAACGAACAGTGCTTGTCAGGTAGCTCTGGACTTTACATTAACATAACATCCTGTCCTTAGACCCTCACAAGGAACAACTCCCTTAAAAAACCCTTCAACAGGATAAAAAATAGGAAGAAACCTCAGGGAGAGCAATGGAGGAGGGATCTCTCTCCCAAGACAGACGGACGGCTGTGCTAAGCGGCTGACAATGACACGAGTTGACTTAGAAAACGGGTCTTGAGAATTCTCATTTCTCACTTGTCTCTCAGGACTTCTGTATGGTGGCGAAAAGGCTGGACAGAAAATGTTTGAGAAAAAAATGGGGCATTAGTACATGATCATGAGAGTGGGGAAGTTATTAGTTTGGAACACTGAACTCATCAATTGTACAATAATGTGGCATGTCTCTTCTCCCTTTTATTGCCAGGCTCTTAGTAAGGCTCTACTGGAGCTGCGGGCTAAGATGACCTCTCATGCTGAGCAGCAGATCATAGCTGCTGCTACTCAGAGAGAGGAGCACCTCAATGTTCAGATGCTGGTTGACAAGCAGACCAAAGACTTAAAGGTAGAACATCCTCATATCCTAAGCACACATCCCTTGAATATATTCCACTTGGGCATACAGAATTTTAGGAAAACCCTCCGAGTATATGTCAACGACAAGTGCAAAACCATACATTGTGAACATAGTAAAGTGCCACAATATGCAGACATCATGTATCACTTTTCAATGCAATGTATAAAGAACTACCAGCCACCACAAGCCCTTTACAGCTAATTAGATACACGTATATATTGTTGTTTCTGAGAAATCCTCAGTCAGTCAAATTTGCCATGAGTAAATAAACTACACAGTTATGAATGTCATGTTTCCTCTTTTCTGGAGCCCTATGAAGCATTAGCTTGATGATGAACTTCACCTTAAATCAGTGTGTACTACTAAAGCATTTGTACAAATACCGTCCTAAAATTAGACATTGTGAATAATGAATTCAATTTATTTTATCTTAAAAAATAAAATGAAAACTACTTCACTCCATATCTTCTCCAAAGACACAGGTGCACGAGCTTAATGAAGAACTCAAAGCTGCAAAGGAATCTGCAAGAGCCGCCAAGGGTCAAGAGAACACTCTAAAAGAGGAGGTCGAGACCTTGAACCGGGATCTGCAACAGAGTCAAAAAGCCCAGAGCCGTCTGCAAAGTGAGAAGAAAGAGAAGGACCAGGAGATCCAGGAGCTTAAGCAGCAAATCAAGAGACTCACCAGCTCCCTGCAGGTGAGTCTGAATTCACTGTGCAACATAAATAATTCCCTGTGTGCAATCTAGTAAAATTAACTGCTTGTCGGATATTATTTTTATACTGTATATACTGTCCTATTTTTCAATATTTCCCCTTGCTTATATTACTCCTTTTTTATGTGCCTCTGTTTTCCTTTCCACTTTGCTGCCGTAACACTGCAAATTTCCCCTTAAGGGATTGATAAAAGAAATATCTTATTTTATACAGAGAATCTTACAAAGAATTCATAAAGTGTGGAACCAATGTTGATAATATTGATTAAGTCTGAGGTTCCAAACTCACTCAATGACCTTAGCAGCAATACTGTCCTGACTATATTCTTGCTTACTCAGAGCACTATTTGGACCATGATGGAATCCTTTCAGTATGGCGCCATGTTCCTACAAAGCGAACAATACAAGAACTAAAAATCCTCTTTGAGAGCCACTGAAATTATAATGGACTAGACAACTGTGTCCCGACCGTGCGCAAATACACAGATGAAACAGAAACGACATTAAGAATAAATGTAAAGGGGCTGTGTTTCAATTCTGCTTGAAAGCTGACTCCCTATGTTCAGCAATGTAAATAGCTATAAAGAAAAAGAAAAAAAACAAATTCAAGGAGGTAGCAAATTGATAGTACAATTGGCAATATCTGCCCTTTTTGAACACATTCATTAGATATAAATTTACTGTGATACACAGATAGTTCTGTTAGGACTGCGAGTATGCAGCACATCTTTTGGGGCCTGGTGTCATGGGCCCTCAAACGATGAAGACACCAAGCTGTCCTTAGTGTTTTTAGTTCTTTGTGCCTTTAGTTCTTAGTTTTTGTTTGATTTATTACCACTCAACAACCCTGACATCGAATGGTATGATATAGGTTATGATCCGTAAATGGTATGATCAGTAAAGTCAGTATTTTAGACATAGCCCCTTTAAAGAACAAATAAAGAACTATCAGCTGTTTTGTTGTTTGCCTGTAGAATCAGTGTGGGCCTGATGCAAAAGGGCCCACCATTGAGCACCTGCAGAGGAAGATCAAGAAGCTGGAGTTGGAGCTGGAAAAGAGGGCTACATCGGAGCCTTCAGAACGGAAAGGTGCCAAGGAAGATAAGGTGAAGCTTAAGGCGTCAAAGCAAGATTGTTTTAATAATAATACAATATTTTCTATTTTTTTAGTAACAGATGTAGTAGTCACCTGTTGTGCCAGTTGATTTGAAGCTTGAGTATTTTAACCACTTTATTTTTACGGCATAACCCTTATGTAGCTGTTTTAACTCAATCAAATCACTGTCAATAGTTCTTGGTTTTTTTCAGTAAATTGTACATTAATCTGATGCATTCTCTTGTTTATTTTCCAAACTCACAGTCCAAAGAAGAAATCGCACGATGGGAGGAGGGTAAGAAATGGCAAGCCAGGTTGGAGAAAGTGCAAAACCAAGTGAGAGAGATGGACCGAGAGACAGAATCTCTTTCGAAGCAGCTCAACACTATCAGATGCCTCTATACCAGGTCAGTGCAACCAAAGACACACATGTGGTGCTTACATTGCCTGCACCTTGCAGGTTTTAGGATCTATGTTTTGCTAGACACTAAATCGATGTAAGCAGTATTAAGGATTTAAGACTCCATTATTTAAGATTATCTCAAGATGATTTTGACCACTACAGAGAAAGAGCATCATTCATTTGAATTCTACTTGAAGATGACTGGGATATGAGGGGCGTTTAATGGCTGCCTTCAGGGTTAGACTGTATATAGTTTACAAGTCTGATTTATTCATGCATAAAATGAAAGAAATAATAAAATCACAATGTTCATGAACATGCCACGATGAAAATGTTGTTTAACCACACCAATGACGCCAAAACGATAACTAACATAACCAATTGCTATAACTATAATAAAACTGATCAATCATGGACACTTCCAACCAGCTCACCATTATGTTTTCACAACTCCTGCCTTCTGGCAAACATAAGGGAAGACAAATTCACCAAATGAATCCCCTATAATATTACATGCATCAATGTTGTGTTTAGTCCTTCATATCTGTTGTGTTATTATAATTTCTCTCTAATTGTCTCTGTTACACTGTTATTATTAATATGAGGTCAATTGCCAGTGACTGCTTTTGTGCTAAAACAAACCTCACATTAACTTGATGCCTCATCGAAAGTAGTGTAAAAGTATATACCAAATGAGGGACAAGAGAGAATCTGTGTCAGCTAATTTAATTTAAGCGTGTGAAATTTTTGAACCCCTGAAAGAAATAAGAGTAGCATTGTGTATGTGTACCAGTTTAAATAGCCACGTGCAAGAGCAAAAGGGGACGAGGGAATAGTCACAGTGTGGCTAAAAGGCTTCTTGAGAATGGGATCAATCTTAATTCATAGTCTCCACCATCCTTATATTAAGACTGCAGCAAGAGAAGGTCGGGCTCCAGAAGAAGCTTAAAACCCGTGGTGTGACAGCTGATCAAGTGGTGGGCATGCGGAATGCAGAGACAGAAAAGGAAATGGAGGATTTGAGGAGCAGGAACTCAGAGCTGGAGATGCAGATCCTCACTATAAAGTATGTCTTGAAAAAGATTTTGGGTTATTTTAGTAGGCTGTGTCTTTTAATGAATAACTACACAATCTAAGCACTGCACACCATTGTAGATAAAACCATTGTTAGATAATTATAGATGCGCTTTATAAGAAAATTGTGATGGAAGACTTTCATTAAATACCTCGACAGCATTTTTACATATGCAACAGATCAATACATTACCTGTCAAGTAACCTGTCAAGAGTCTAGGCAGATGATATATTGCTTTAAGGTATAAAGAGCAAAGGGTTGAGTTGAGAAACATAATTGCGCAAAGTATTAGAAGTATTGAAAAGCCATTATTGGTTGCCAAGGATTGCCTGTAGGCTAGAGGTAATTAGACTTGAAAAGTGCCATATAAGAATAAGTCCATTCACCATTTTACCATTTAACTTATCTCTGCACTGAGAATCTGGCTATTGCCCTCCATACTTTAAGTTAGCTTCAAGGATTTTGATCTGAAAATGTAAGCTCACTCTACTATTTTTATACATCTCAAGTTGCCAGTGATAAGAGCATCAGCTAAATTCCTTAAATGTAATGTAACTTAACATCATAATTACCCTCCAGACAACAGCAGGCCTTACCACGTGATGCAGCAATGGAAGACTTGACCTTAAGAAACCGCTACTTGGAAGAGAGACTCCTCTCCTTGGAGAGCCATTTGGCACAAGAACCTCCTTCTAGGCCCTCTGTGAGTCCTCACTGGCTTTTCTCAGCTCAAATTTCACCTGTTAACTCAGATGTTGCTAGGAACAATTGTTTATGTCTTTTGTACATAGTTTGTGGTCTTTTCATCAGCTTTCTGAACTTGAGCATAGCCTGTGTCGTGTAACTCAGTGTACACTTGTGTCAAATTCAGTTAAACTAAATTAACTCCTGAATTGTAGTGAATAATCAGTGATCTATCTTGGTGATGTTGGTGCAGAGATGCACTGTCATCTCCTATTGTAAGGTGAGTACATGTACACACATGGCATAGCGACAACCAGATCTTAACCAGTGCAACTCTACAATTTGGCTCATACATCGGCAATGGAGCAATGGATATCCCCCTAAATATAAATCAAAGAGTCTTCTAAATGCTTGTGCGTTTAGGTAGTCTGGCATTCATTGAATACAATCTCATTAGATTCCATTTTAAGTAATATACTGTCATCAGGAGTCATTGGAGTATTAGCATTATGGAACCTACAGTGGCTTATATGCTAAAGTTCCACTCACTTTGCACTCAAGCCAGCCAAAATACAATTTGGCCTAATTCTGCATCAAGGGCCAAATGTTTTATTTTATTTTATTTATCCATCATCACCTCACCCTCTTTCATATCCTTTCTGCTCTTTTTTTCCATGCATCTCTGTCTTCATTGGACTTAATTTTAGTACTTACATGCAAAGGGGAAAAGCCCATCTTCTCCATCCCTAAGAGAGATTCATTTTCTTACATTTGATGTTGAGGATGGGCCTGGGAAAGTGGTTCCCCTCTCACTTGCAGACAGCCACCCTGATTATACTGGGGTTATTGAAGACCTTCATGACCAGCAGATGGAGCCAAAGCAAAAACAACAACATCAAGAACATAAAAGTTTTTTTGCGGGACTAGATGTTGCCACTGAGCCAGTGGAGCTGAGTCCAAAAATGGCAGAAAGTACAGAAGTAGGAAAAGCAGATGATATTAGAAAGGAAGACACTGATGTCTTGGTCCCTAGATCACCAAGCCCAAAAGGAAATGAGCACAAAAGTGATGATAAATTATCCACAGAATATGTGGGATTACCAGACTGTAATGTGGAGGCAGATACAACTGGTGTAGGTGAACAAGGTAGTACAGAATCAAATGGTGTCTTAAGGGATGGAGCAGAAAACCCTCAACTTGCTGAGGAAAACATTGAGCCTAAAGAAAAAGAACTTGAAAATGTTGAGCCAACAGCAGAAGGTAAACTCATCCCTGGACCAGATGTGGACCATATTGCCATCCCTAATGATGGCTTGAAAGTTTATAGCAAAGAGCTTTACACGGACCTACTGGTGGGAAGCAAACTTGACATTGAAGAGGCCCCTCACAGACTACCTGATTCCAAAGTTAACACTTATGAAGGCGCTGGACAAGGAAAACTCAAATCCCATAGACAACTCCAGGTACACCACATTATCCATTGATCTCGATGATCCTGTAGTGTTGTGAAAGTGCAATAGTTGTGCTAGCAAGACCTAGCTCAGGCTTTAGTGGTGACCACCTGACAGTGCTACGCACCCCCCCACCCCCGTAGTCCATGGTAAAATGTTACACCCGTCTTGTGTGCTTTGCTTCTTTTCTGTTTAGTTTTTTATCCAATTTAAAGTGTCATCAGATTATTTTTGAAAGGCACCATACAAAAATAAGTTATTTTGAAAAAAATTATTGTTGCTGCAATTTTGTTTATATTTTTATCCTTACTTTGCTTCAGTCTTCATGTAATAAAGGGAAGCCACTTTCATTATTTCAAGCACTGGCAGGGAAATCTGTTTAAAAATGTATTGATGGCTATGAAGAACATTTTTTTAACCCCCATAAGTTTCTATAAGATAAAAAGCTTGATTTTGTCTGCAGTAATGCATCCGTATTCTCCATAATGAATTTGCTCTTATGCTTATCTTAGTATCTCTCCTGTTTCTTAAGAGGACTGTCTTTTCTCTTCCCGTAGACCTCAGGACGAGGGACAAGTACGTCATTACAGAAAGACCATGACCTACAGAGAGAAAACCTCAAGCTTTCCTCTGAGAATCTGGAGCTCCGCTTACAACTGGAACAAGCAAACAAAAACATGCCCAGGCTGAAGGTACAAATATCCACATCTGTAGCACTGGGACTAAAAAGCTGTTCTTTTCAGTGTTCTAATGACTGGGACATCAATATTAAAAGGTTGTGAATGTTGTTATATTTGATTCTTTAAAAAAATCATTGAAGCTTTCTTCTTGTTGGATATGCACACTTGCGGTAATCTTTTGAACGTGATCAGTTTCTTATGAGGATGGTATGTGCCGATGTTGAGACAGCAAATGTTTTACCGTAAAATAAGCTTTATGGGAAAAGATAAAAACATGTGAATCAGTTCATCTGGACACGTTTTATCCATGGTAATGAGTACTATGGACAGAGGATGGGGAGCAGTTACAGTCATAGTATTGTAAAATGGTGACAGATGTAGTCTTGACCCCCCCCCCATTCAGGAATGGCCGCTCCTTCTTTACATAGATGGCCTCTTTGAAACCATGTTCCAACCAGAGTTCATCCTTATCAATGATGTGCATATCATCATCATTGAAAGGGTGCTCACTAGCCAGGGCCTGTGTAATGTGGGCTTTCTCCCCTTCCCTGGCCACTGTGTTGGTGGGGACATTATCAGCTCAGTGGTACAGCATCCTGATAAGATGAGACAAGACATTCCTTTATTAGTCCCACAGGGAGAAATTTACCGTATTACAGCAACAAAGTGCAATGCACAATCAGAGAGGCAAAATATAAAGCATAATATATAAAAGTAATTTAAACAAGGGAGAAATATGAACAGTATATACAGTATGAACAGAAAAAAACTGATGATTCCTAGTTTGTGCTCCTGAGGATCTACTACTACTTTCAGCTCCTCCCATTAGGGGTCGCTACAGCTGATTATCAATCGCCATCTAGTCCTCTGTCACACCGAACACCTATCCTCCCTTGCCACATCCATAAAGCTCAAAGAACCTCCTTTAGTCTTCCTCTTTTTCTCTTGCCTTCCAGCTCCATATTCAGCATCCTTCTCATAACACACCCAGTATGTCCCCTCTGCACATGTCCAAATCATCCCAATCTTGACTTTCTTTGACTCCAAACCTTGCAACCCAAGCTGAGTCTCTAATATACTTGTTCCTAATCTTGTCCTTCATCACTCCCAATGAAAATCTCAGCATCTCTACCACCTCCAGATCTACCTCCTGTCTTTTTGTCAGTGCTACTGTCTTCAAACCATACCAGACTTCTCACTGATCTCGTCCGTCAACCTGTCGATCACCACTGCAAAATATGAAAGGCCTCAAAGCCCATCCATCATTCCTACCACACACCTCATCATTGTCACACTGCCTTCATACACATCCTGAACCACTCCTATATACGTCTTTGCCACCCCTGACTTCCTCATACATTACCACACTTCCTCTCTCAGCACCCTGTCATATGCTTTCTCTACGTCCACAATTTAACTCCTTCTGACCTTCTCTGTATTTGGTAAACTTGTTTCTTATATAGATAGCGATTTTCTAGTCTCATGACCACTCAAAGCGCTTTACAATGAATGCCTCACATTTACTGTGGTGGGATGTTTCCACGTCAACATTCTCAAAGCAAACTGCATCTGTGTGGTGCTCTTTCATGGCATGAAGCCAATATGCTGCTCACTAATTGTCCTCTCCTCTCAGCCTAGCTTCCTCTCTTTCCTATATATTAAATAATAATAATGATGATGATAATAATAATAATGACGATGATCATCATAATAATTAATAATAAAATTGCATTTTTTATTTGTAAATTTTATAAATGCATTTAATTTTTTTTTTTTTAAAATTAAATCATGCTGTGGCTGATCAACTTTATTAGTTGTAGTAACCTCTAGTTACTA
>OMLC01003883.1:2226-27201 GCA_900302585.1 Regalecus glesne | reverse complement strand
CATACTAACTCACCTTATTATCTAGAGAGTCACGTTTTAGTTTCAAAAATCAATCAATTTCGTATCACACGTGGGAACGTTGGCTAGTTTACAGTCGCAATACACGTTGTCCCCACTTGATGACGTACGTGATTGGCGTAGTGCTATTCAAACGTAATTGGTCATTGAACTTATACATTTTAATTTGATTTAATGTTTTATTTGAGAATTGTTAATCACATTTAGTTATAAGAATAAAAGAGGCTTTGTAAATTACAATTCTAAGATTATTTTAATCTAACCATTTGACAGTACCACTGCCTCCACAGCCCAGTAGATGGCGTTCTGAGACCCACTGGTTGAGATTAGCGGATTTGGAGCCCTGCTATAGTTATCTCATGTTCTTGCTTTTTACCTGGTAGAGATTATCAGTTATTATCTTGTTGGCCAGTATGCGAAACACTTTGCTTAAGAAAAAGAAAAAGAAGAAATCTATTATAAGTAATACGCGTGTAAACTTGGAAAATATACAACACGATCTTGGCCTGGGCAAGCATGCCTGTCAAGCGTGTGCCATGAGACGCCCATAAAGAATTGGTTTGACATTTTTAGACATGACAATGAAATTCTTTACCTCTCCCTTTCTCTCCCTCTCTGATTTCTCAAAGCATCACAATGACCACATGCTCAAGTATCACAGCCCTGGGGATAATGCCTCTGCTCCTGTTACTATACTCTAAAGGCTTTAATAAACTTGACAGTGGCGTATCGTTCAGCAGCATCCTCATTTCTCTCATTCTGACCCTGGTGCCGTGTGGCATCGGCATCACCATCAATCACCACAAACCGCATTATTCACCGGTCATCCTTAAGGTGAGTCTGACTGACATATCAGGAATACCTCATCCATCCAGTTGTAGATAAGAGAAGGATAACTTGAATGTTGTGATATGCTGTAAATACGCCCTCAACAGGTTGGCCTCGGCATCTGGCTAGTTTGCCTTGTGGTAGTGAGCGTCCTGTCTGGCATGACCTTAGGGTTAACAATATGGATTGTTTTTTCACCCCACCTTATGGCTGTAGCTGCCCTGATGCCACTGACTGGCTTTATATTCGGGTACCTCATTTCCAGCATCTTCAAACTCAGTCCTCAGTAAGTGAAAGTACACTATGTATGCCAGTAGCTATCCGTGACTCTTGGAAGGGGTTGAGGGAACATTGTGTTGCTGACACTGGAGAAAAATGTCTGAGGCCTCTCCATGCCTTTCAGATGCTGCAGGACTATCTCCATGGAGACAGGCTGTCAGAATATCCAACTGTGTGCCACCATCTTGAAGGTGGCCTTTTCACCTCAGGTTGTTGGACCTCTGTATCTCTTCCCCGCCATCTACATCGTATTCCAGGGAGCCGAGGCCCTGTTTTTCATCATCCTCTTTAGATGTTACCAGGCATTCAACCCACCAGCAGAGGATAAATGAACCAGCTACTTGTGAGATAATGAGAATACCTGAATGGAAGTATGGCAGTGGCAGAGTCAGAGGAATGCAATCTTGCCCCACATTTGTAACTGTCCCTTTAAATTTAAATGACTGTAACGCTGAACGTTTGTCCTCACATGTTGTTTCTCTTCTGTCTCAGGATAAGCCACAGTGCCAGGCAGCTGATGGTCATGTGTTGGGAGCGAGAGTGCCTAAGGGTCAGAATTGGAACAGAGCCCAGAGGACGTCACGGATCATTTGGTTGGAGTCATTGAAGTAGGAAACAAAGGGGAAACAGAATCTTGGATGAATGCTCTCCAAATGGACCCAGAAACATTTATCACTTCATTGAAACTGACAGAAACTGAAAACACTCAAGGGCTGCACTCGGTAAAGAGTGTGCAGCACCAGTCTACCAATGTCACTTTTTATTTTTTACTTAATAAAGGCTCTGGAGTGTAAAACGATGAAGGGGGTAACTAGGCTGACTGTTTTGTTACATAACTGTAAAGACTAACACTATGAGCTGTAGATCTGAGTCTAGGTTTAGTTCTAAGCAAATACATTGCTGAGTTAGGGGTCCCAAAGCACCAGTTAGTCTCAGGATTTACTAATAACATGGCTATTTCCTAAACACACATCTGACAGATACCTGATACTTTGTCAATGAAGGGCATTCATACTGTACTGTCAGTTTATTAATAAATATTTTTGAATAATTCACAAATAAGGCTCATAGCTATTTTTAAGATATACCTTATTTCCCATATAAATTCCCAAGAACACCAGGTAACATTTGGTACAAAAGGAAAGCAAAACTACGGTATCATGGGACCTTCTGATCGCTAGATGACCTCGTCAACCTCCTGAGCTAGGCTGTCCTCAGGTCCTTGAGAGAAGTCTCAAATGCAGGAGGGAAATATCTAGTAATTCAGAAACATGCAATTTGAACACGTCAAATATTTATTCAAAGCAATCGAATAGTATATACAAAGAAACAGAGAAACCCTTTCATAATATTAAAATACAATCTTCAAACCAAAAACAAAGGAATCTCAAATCAATTTTGACTCAACACTAAAGCTGTACAACAACTTGTGTGTGTTCACCTTGAGTTGGATATCACCCAGTCATTTTACAGTGTGTCATGTTGTGAGCCTGCAGTGGCGTTAAACCGAAGCAGGAAAGTGGGAAACTACTCTTTTCACAAACGTCTCGAGAGCTGTGGATGCATTGAAGGAACCATGGCTGATCAACAGCATTCTGGACACAAATATATTAAATACTTAATTTATTTTTTCCTCGGTAGAATTAGATAACAATTTATTTTTGATAAAAAGCAGCCTAAATAAATAAATTGGATGGTTTTTCTCCCCCAGGTTAACAAGTGATGCGCCGGGCAAAGCCATGTAAAGTCACAAATCTATGGAGGCATTCGGCTGACATTTCTTTTTTTTCTATAGTTGAGATTTTCAATGAGAACTATTACAGATGTTTGTGCATAGAAGTGGAAAGCTAAGGCCATCAGGGACAGAGTCTATGAATATAAAAAGGGAATACATTTGGAGAATTATCTTGTGGAGGGAGGAGAAACTGGTTGCGTGAGGATGATCTGACACATTGAACCACTTCAAGCACGCGGAAGAAATCTATACTCTCGATCTTTTGATAAATAACACAATATCATTTGGTGAGTGGAAAAGCTGTCTAATATAGCAATTTGTGGCATCGAGTGAATTATGATTATAACATCCCAAAGGGCAATTCTTTCATCTTAGATAACCAGAGTCAGAAGTGTTCTTCAAGTACACATAGGTTGCATATGACTTTATAAGTTGCATTCATGCATTATTCCAAAGATGCAACTTGCAAAATGTGATGAAAAACATGGTGGACAAGACATTGGGACATGATGAGGACAGCCTCATTTCTTTTTTAACCCAGGCCTCATTAAAATGATGCCAGGCATCGTTCAGAATTGTACAGGGATAAAACTTCCCCCATCTCTCAGTATTGACAAATTTGGTAGTGTTCTGAATCTTCACACTGGCCTTCAGAACAGTTCAAAAGGGTAATCATTAAGCCTAGACAATAGATTATAGAAATGAAATCTCCCTCTCACCCTTTTTCAGTGTTGTGTGTCCTCCTCAAGTTCAGGCCCTGATTGGGGTATCCGTGATGTACAAAAAGTATTTCTGAATCAAAATGGAATTTTGCACTAACTCAGAACCATAATAATCTGAATAAACAAAAAAAGATACATGTGACTGTAAGATGAGCTTCCAATTTCAGACAAGGGCGTTTCTAATGGTTTTTGAAGGGTCAAACAATTGCAACATAAGACTGTTTTGAAGTCTAGTGGGAAGATTCAGCACTCTATGATGCCAGGTGGGAAAACTCAAATCAATCTGCAAATTGCTGCCGTGCTTTGGAAAATGGCATCTTCCAAATAAGCAAAGGTAATGTACAGATTCAATGATATGGCAAGTTTCTCAATAATAAAGGGTATGGTAAAGTTTTTGCAGGTAAATTAACTCTTAATATAGCGCTTTTATAGTCTAGTGACTACTCAGAGCCCTTTACATTAATCCTCACATTTACCCAAGCATGGGGATTAAGCCCGGATGCTTACTGATGCCCCATGGTGGGATCAAACCTGCATAGCCGGACTTGGAAGTGTGTGCTCTACTGCTGAACAAGCACACCCCAAATCTAAATGATGCTCAACAACTATTTAATGAGGTCCAGGGTCAAAAGCGCGAACCTGTAATTCCCAAAGCGAGTTTTTAGCCTCATCCATTGGAATGAAACCCATCAAACAAAATCAAATTTCTCAAGAGCAATTAGTTATCAGTTTCACATTTCCAAGCAAAACCAATGGCTAAAAGAGCAAATGGAAGTTTGTATTTCAGACTGCAGACACACGTAATTTTAGAATTCCTATCAAAATTTTTAGCATGTATGTACATGTGAATTCCCTCTCGGTCCTCCTTTGGGATAAGGAATGGAGCAATTCTGAGTGAACCACAACTTCACTCAGTGCCTCATATGTGGAACTCTGATGATCTTTCTCAATGCAACAGATCAACAGCAATGTCGATGGTCTCTCACACATCTGAGGAGTAGCAGCATGTTTCAAGTCTCCTTCAACAATGGCATATCTGCAAAATCAAACAAAACTCTGTATAAGGACTAGGTGGGGTTTTAGATAACATTATATCTGAAGAGCTGCAGCATGTTTCAGGTCTCCTTTAACAATGGCACATCTGCAAAATGAGACAAAACTCTGCATAAAAACTAGGTGGTGCTTATAATAACCAATATACAGAAAAGAGAAGAGTGCATAAACAGGGCCCTTACCATCGGAGTAGTCCATCTCAGAGTCCAACAGAGGCAGGCCATGTTGGTCGCTGCCTGTTGATAGCCTCCTTTGTGACAGTGGAGCTATAGCACCTGTATGCTCCAGGCCCCAGCAAGATGATAGGGGAGAGGGTGACAAGGATGACGGTGGTACAGGGTGGACCACAGCCATCTCCGAATGCTGGTGGGTGAGAGAGGCGGGCCTGGAGGGCCCAGCCTCTGGCTCTGTCATATGCTGGCCCTCTGACAGAACTATCTGTATGCGGGACTCAGAGCTGAGAGTTGATGCTGACCTTCCGCCACCACCTCCACTCACAGCCTCTTCATACGACGGAAGGGTTACCTGGACCCCCTCCACCATTATTGAAACAGACTGGCCAGACACCCCCTGCTCTCTCCTGGGTGTGGGGGAAAAAAAGTTGGCATTCCATCCATTTATGTCATTTCAAAAGCTAATATGCAAGTATACCAAGCCTTTGGTACTAGAGTCTGACTCACCTATGGAAGGACTTAAGTTTTGGCTGTACCACCACAAAAAGCACCACTAAGAGGAGGATTAGGGCAACTGAGCTGACTGTTGAGGCCACTATGGATAAAGTGGGCATCCCCAGTGGTAGAGATGGATCTTGATCTGTGAGATGGATATGTGGAGTCCGCAAAAAATTAGTAATTTTTAAAATAAAATTTCTATTACAACTGCAAAGCAATGGATATTTTGATACTGAGTTCTGCGTCCAACAGTCTTAACAGCTCCAACATTTGCTGGCTAATCTGGCTCACCTTGGTCCATGAGACAGCTAATCTGCATGGGACCGTCCCATTCTCCATCCTGACAAGTCAGGTATTTGTAGTCTCCCTTCAGAATAAAGCCCTCATCACAGAAGTACTCAATGACAGTGCCATGTGAGAGCCTTTGGCACAGTGAAGGGTGGCATACATACCCCCCGTTCTCTGGTTCATAGGGGGGCAGACACACTGCATGGAAGACACAGGGCAATCATCATCAGAACAACTCTAAATCAGCATTTCAGCGCTTGAAGGGGTTACTATTTAGTCAAGGGCATCTAAAGATATGTTGGCATCCATATACACAATTGTAAATATGTCTTTACCATCACTGCGTATGCACCGAGGGGGCTCAGAAGACCAATGTCCCAGTGAGGTACAGGTGAGGATGCTGGGTCCATCTGGAAGGTAGCCTGAGTCACAGCTGTATTGCAAAACCGTACCCACAGGGAAGGAGCCTCTGTTGGTTTCGGTCAAATTAGTTGAACCATGCTGCACCATGAATGGCCTTACGCAACCTCAAATAGAAAGAAGATGACAAGGTAATCAAATGGCTTGGTCAGAACCAGCTAGGAGTTGCTTTAACTATCTTAAGGATTGGCTTGATCAGTTTTTGATAATACTCTAGCTTTATTCCTTTCAATTACAGTGTCTGTGGGCTTGTCTACCTTGGCTAACACAGCTGATCTTTGTGGTGCCATCCCATTGTCCATCCTGACAGGTTAGGTATTTGTAGTCTCCCTTTAGAACAAAGCTTTCGTCACAGAGGAATTCAATCACAGTGCCATGGGAAAACCTGTGGCATGGTGATGGGTGGCAGATGTAGCGCCCATTCTCCGGCTCAGAGGGGGGTAGACATACTAATGGATGAAAAGTACATGGAAAAATAAGTTCAGTAGAGCACCTTACCAAAGATGAAAATAATTACACTAATGTGATTTAGACCAAAAACGTAAAATTAAAAGGTGGAAAAAACGCATCTATTCCTGCAACTGAATTATGGCCCTAATGCACAATGCTGCACAAAACCTTTCAGATAGCATCCCATACCCAAGCATAGTACCATTACTACTGACAAACTCTTATCCTTATGTTCATTTCATATTAGAGTTCTAAGTTGCAGTTTCTTAAGTTTAAGAAAAAAATATTGACAAGCCAGTCAGGCTTTAACTGAAGTGCATATCTGACCTGACTCATTGAAATCCTCACCCCCAACAGTATCATATTTTTAAAATAAACATAGATAGCTCTTACATATTTACATCATATAAAGACAGAAAACATGGACATCTGCTGGTAGATGTTTATGGAAAGGGAGAAAACTGAATTTAACACACATGCATAAGCTGTGGATACAGTGGATAGGACTAAAAGTAAATTCATGTTTCATCAGCTGGAGAAGGGAATGTCAAGAGTAGGCTGGGTTTTTACAATAAAGTGAGTCTGTTACTTCATAGATTAGAGAACAAAGACAAACAAAGAATATCTTACCATCACTGCGTATGCAGTGAGGTGGTTCAGAGGACCAGTGTCCCAGTGGGGTGCAGGTGAGGATGCTGGGTCCATCTGCAAGGTAACCGGGTTCACAGCTGTATTGCAACACTGTGCCCACAGGGAAGGAGCCCCTGTTGGTTTCTGTCAGGTTGACCCAGCTGTTTTGGACCAAGTAGGGCCTCACACATCCTACAAAGGAAGGACAGGGTGTTCCCAGAAATCACTGAGGCTTTCATTGGAAGTAAGATAATTAATAGTTGACCTGTGATCCCAGATTGAAACACATAGCACAATATAGCCAATAGAGCTACAAAAATAAAAAAATGATCCATGTTAACCATAATCAGTATTGAGGCCAACGAGTGAATTCTAATCACAAAGAGAATCCACATCTGTCTTGTGCATTCCTACAGGGCTCCACCATGCAACATTTTGGACACATTTGACTTTTTCTGGGTATAGGTTTCTGGAGCACATAGCTGATTTTTCCAGTCAATGGCAAATTCCATTTTTTTAGTAATAAAGTATATAAGATTGTGTTGCTCTTATTCAGAATGCTACAATTCAACTCAAGTCTAATGTCAGCAGTGTGTGAGGGACTGATGACACCCTTCCCTAGATGTCACCTTTTCCGCATCGCATCCAAATGACTTCTTTCAGTTGATAATTAATTCACACATGACATTCAGTAAGATTATACAAAATAGTTCTCAATAAATGTCGTGTCCAGAAGAACTAATTCAACTTTCTGTAGATGCAGTTCTCGCTTTGAGCAAAATAGCCATAAAAAAATCTAATTTGAGGAAAAGCTTTCATGACGAATAAAAGGCAAAATTTAATTTGACAAATCACAGTTTTAAATGCTTCTGTGAACTGCTTATAATCTGTATTCATTATTTCAGCAGGGATTTGCTTTTGGAAAAGGTAAGAAACCTTATGTGTGGCTGGACCACGACTACTTTTAATAAGTGGCTGTTTTTGTCTAACTCTAACTCAGCTGTCTGACCAATGATGAAACCCCATCACTCAAGGACAACTGCATGTTTAAGGGTGGCCCCATAGTTAGGGTTCAGCCAAAAACACTTTTACTACTGGATGTACAGTGACATATTAGTTTTAGAGAGTGAAAAATACATACTAGTCTAATAGTGTAAGAGGTAAGCAGGGAAATGAAAAGCAAATGTGGGCCTACATCATCCATTCATTGTCAATCGCTTATCCATAATCGGGTCGCAGGGGGACTGGAGCCTATCTCAGTTCTCATTGGAGGAAAGGCAAGGATACACCCTTGGACAGTGTCTCGCTAAAGGACACTTCAACACGTTTCTCTGCAGTTGTGGGAGCCTACATCAATACAACACATTTCAGCTAGTCTTAAAAGCTTCTACATTCATTTCTAAATTTGTAACATTGCATAAATGAATGTTGCTCAGGATTTATGCTTTTGGAATGGAATCCTTTTTAAAAAACAGTGCATATTAATGAACATGTAGAATATAAATATTCCAGATTTAACCACTAGGCTAATTTTCATCCGGGGTCCCCAGCAGTTAGGGATTCAGTGTCTTGCTCAAGGAAACACACACACACACCAGACACACACACACACACACGCACAAAGGTGAATTGGTTAAACTGGATAAGACATTTATTTAGGTGACATCTTCAGTCTGACTGTCACATACATTTCCTTAGTTTTAAGCCAATATAATCACTATTTTCAATGTGATATTATTCCAAGTGAAAACATAAAATTATAAGATTTAAAGGTAAGACCATGACTAAATAAAGTAAAATATTTCCAAGCCAGCATATTAGTTGCTTAAAAAGCACTTCTGCTTTAGCTTCTTGTCGAGCTTTCTTCAATATGGAAGACATGCTATGATATAAACAGCATAGCTGTTGTGCTGCGTCTTGTTCATTTAAAGGAGGATTAATAGTGAACCAACTATTAGCTTTAAGTTGCCTCTCCTTGCAGAAGAAGCACAACAACCCTGGTGCACAGTAGACACACCACTACACAGTACAACCAAACCTGAGCCGCAAAAATGAAAACTGGGTTAAACAGTGAACTATTTCCTCATGATTTTCTATCTTGATGAGGCAGAAAATCCTCTGAAGCATCACTGTGACCATAAGGATTCTCCTTTGAAACAAATTTTTCAATAAATATTTTATGCTTGTTATAGTCATACCTCTCCTCCAACAGAAATGTTGTCCCATTTTTCAGTGCTGCACTCTACATCTAGTTTGTGTAGGTATGCGTCACTGTGACCTGCTCATTTAGCCAAAAGATACAGGCACATTTTCCCCTTGCATGTTTCGAATGTCCACCCAAAGATATTTGTTCCCTTAGCAGCTATGAGTGGATGTATGTCTCTTTTCACTCCTCAGTGATCCAATTAAAGTGATAAGGCAAAAATCTTAACCATCTAGTGATGCTGTTTTCAAATATGGTGATTTATACATTTGTGCCACCAACAAAACATATTGAAAAAGTTGTCTAAAGTTTGGACATACATGGTAGTTCTCATAATAAGCTTACTAAGATAAACCAGTATATCAAGAAGCATGTTGATCAAGTCTAGTTTGTTTGAGAAATGAATTCATTTCATAAAACATCACACAGCAGAGCACCTTACATAAGAACCACGAGTCATGCAGGAAGATCAGTAGTCTCTAACTATTTGTGTCTGTCTTTTTAATTTTCAGAGAGGCAGTAAGTTTATATTGTTAAAGGTGACTGTGCAAAGACAACAAACACCTAGAGCTTGCATTCTTCCCTCCAAAGCTTGTTATATCCTTTACTGTGAGTCAGAAGTATTTCCTCAATAGGGAGTGGCAACAATAACACATGATATTATCATAAAACAAGTACTGCAAATTGGTAGTGTACCATAAATCCTCATTTATGGTAACTTCTTACCTGTCCCTTCAACAATGGACACCACAGCCAGGACCAGAATAAAGGAGAGGGGCTGTCTGCTGCCTGAGATGCAAGGCCGAAAGGCATTTGATATTGGCTCTATCATTCCATTGCACATCTTCTCTGCAGACTCAGGTCATTCTGGTAAAATCAGAAGTGCAGTCAGTCTCAAAGCCACGAGTGAGTGATCCAACAAAAACGATATGTCCCAGCATATGGCCTTGACCATATGCTGACACCTGGCTAGTACAAGTGTTCTGCATCGCTGGACAGTTGCCAGTACAATGGGCGTGACTGGGGAATGATCATACTGTATTTCACTTGCTTTGAGGCAATTGAGGAAAGAAAGCCACTAAATGACATCGATGATATCAAGACAATCCATGCAACCTTTTCAACTTAACACAGGGAAATAATGTTGATAGATTTTTCATCTCGATGGGTCTCCGTGAAGACGGTTATTGTTGCACTATTTCGCAAAAGTCTTAAATGTCATTCTCGGTGGTTTACTGTCTGAGTTGTTTCCCACCCAATTCCAGCGCTTCCTTGTTATTAACGCGTTATGCTAGCTGTGTATAACGCACGCCACACTGACACGGGTAGCAAGGCCAGTTTGAAATAATACAAACGTCACCAGACTGCATACTAAACATATTAAATGCGTTTATTTCTAATTTGTTGGCAGTTAACACCAAATGCTACAAGAAATAAACAAAGACGGCCAACCCAACACGTAGCTGGTTCTCATTGTTAGCTTCTGATATGCGGTTAGCCTGGTTAGCTCCCTAAACAAGCAACAAAAAGGATAATGTCACGGAGGTACACACCACAACCCTGTCCGAATCCTCCACCCTCTTCCACAGTCACACCGCAGACATGCAGTGGGTGTCCAAATACCACAGCTACACCAAAGACATATCCAAGAGTGATCAAATGTGTTTTGCTCGGGTACACAATGTGAATTTCGCCACGGCTACCAGTTTTGTTGCTAGTTCCTTATTGCTAGCCTCGGACCCGCTACGCTAGTTGCGTTTACTCCCATCAGCTGTGCTGCCTCGATTTCGTGTCGTGTCCATAGGAACCATTGTAGCTTCCCGTGTGAACATATATTTAACCTTGGCCTCTGACCGACCGATTTTTTTCAAAAATAAATTTATTTTAAATGTTCTCTCATTTTCTTTTGTTTTATTTTGTATTTCACAGGGCATGACACATGTAAAAATTGGGATAAGCTATACTTTCCCATAGTTTCGACATCCGGGAAAGCTTGCGTCCTTAGCAACCAAACCAATTCAGGAAAAGTACTCGAACAAGTCGTTATTATTCCACTTCTGAATTGGGTTCCAACAGCTGTAAATCACCCACGGAAACAATAATGATAAATATATAAATAAGGTTATTAATGTGAGATTCGGTCAGTGTGGGTTAAATCTAGGAATAACGCTATGGAAATGACAAGAGATGATGTTTACCGACCTGCATCTGCTGAGCAGACATTGACTAGCAGTAGACCACCGGTGTCGTTGTCATCAAACCCTGATGCGGACATAGCTGAGGTAAGGAAGCATGGATAGAGTTAGCATCACACTAAGGTACCGACGATGGAAATACTCATAATCATAATATCTGACGACAGGATGAGGCAGAGACCTTGAAGAACAACTACCAACAGGACCAGGGCATCCCAATGGAAAATACCATCTCCAATGCAAGTCCTGACGGAAGTGAGTGTGCACTCAAGAGTTGTGGATCTGCGATAAATAGGAAATAAATGACCTTTTTAATAATACATTGCAGATTAAGTGTATTATTATTATTAATAACATCCTTTATAGGGAGAGTGTCCATTAGTACACAATTAGAAAGTAAATAAGCCATATTTAGCTACCAGGCTAATTTTCACCTGTAGCAGTTAGGAGTTCAGGGTCTTGCTCAAGGACACTTCAACACACTTTCTGAAAGACCCGGGGATCGAACCATCAATCTTCCAATTCCTAGTTGAGCTCCCTACCCCCTGAGTGAAGCAACCGTTAATGCTGATGCTCTTAATGTATGATGCTTTAAAGTTGTGATTTTATCCATTAGATCAGAGCTTGATGTAGATATAACCGTTTAAAGCATGTTTTTGCGCTTCATTCACAGTCTATCAAGGTCATAGAGATGCCATTTGCAAAGAGAATGAGGAGCCCCATATCCAGATAGCCATTGATGAGATGAGAAGACTTGATTTGATCCTGGCTACAAAGATTCACAAAGAAAAGGAGGTCGGGTGTCAGAGGAAGAAACTTAAACAAAACATCTTTCAGGAACTACCGGTACACAAAACTCTTCTACTTATATGCATTGATTATCATCTGTACTATTTTTTCACATGAGGTTAAATATAATGTACTTCATCCTGGAAGGCATGTCTATGAAGTGAGGATACACTGTTGTTAATTATCTGCTGCAGGTTAAGCTGGAAAGTTTATCTGTGTGTGCTTATGAAGCTGAGAACACAAGTCCATTTCAGGCTCCTGAAGAAACTTGTGGTATGGATTCATCATGGCATACATATTGGCAGCATTTCTACATGAGGTTTCGCCAATGCATTTGCTCACTGCGTTTATTTTAAACTCAAGGACCTAAAGAGAAGGCTGCTTTTGCACCTACATTTGAAACTGAAATTCTTAACCAGGAGCACGAAGAAGACAGTGGGCCAGGAGAGCAAAGTGAGTTTCTGGTAAATGTAGGGCTTAAACAAATGATATTTTCTCTCATTGATTAATGTGTATGATACTTTTCCACTTAATTTGTTGCTATTTTATTCTAAGAAATGTCTAAAAAGTGACATATGCCCAGCAGTCAATATTAGTCTGACAGGCAGCCAAAAGGCCCTTAAGCATACTTTTGACAACAATATGAGTCTGAGAGGCAAACAAAGAGAGGATCTGGGACAGGATTCAGTGGTTTTAGGTTTGGATCCCTGACAGTCCTTTCTGTGTGGATCTTGCATGTTCTCCCCGTGTCTGAACGGGTTTCCTACAGGTGGTCTGGTTTCATCCCACCAGTATAAAAACATGCATGTTAGAGATAATACTCCAGCCTGTGCTCCTGATCTAGGCAATAGGAAGAAGAACTGGAGCTGGTCCATGGGCACTGCAGCTGGTCACTGCTCCTATACAATAGGATGGGTTAAATGCAGAGAACACATTTCACTAGAGGTATTTACAATGACAAATAAATGCCTTTAATGTAAATAAAGCCTCTTCAAATCTTAGAATTTTTAAAGCTGTAGTTAGCAAATCTTTGGCATTTCTAGTTGATAAATGACTAAAACCATGGAACAATAGCATTTTTATTTAATAATTTCTCGGTAAAAACGTCTTATTAATAAACTGCTTCTGGATTAGCAAAACTGGACCTGACAAAAAATATGGACATTTCTTTAAACGTGCTTTAGCTTAGCTCTCTTTTACAGAGTAAAATGTACACTTGATGGCGCCATGAGCTCAGGAAAAACAATACCATCACCTCTGATCCAGCTGAACAAATTCACCTCTTTTGAGACCATCACCTCTACTTGTGTCTTGTGTGCCTTTGTATTATATACTGCCTGTCATGGAGGTTTTTCATGTGTGAATGTTAACGGTTCACCCACCATGCTATTTATCCTCATATAATTCATTAATATCTTATTGCTTTAGAATGTCTGCACATTAAGAACTTGAAAATCAAATTGTAGTTCATTTTGTTTGTAGATCACTCACACCACCACCTCTCAACATAGGCTGTTTCATTGTGTTTTTTTAGTTGGTCAATGGGGATTATTAGAGGTTTGACTCATGTTTTCCACATATACCACCCCAAAATCTAAAGGATGGTTTGTCTATCAGGTGAAAAGAGGCTGGGTAACATGCAGGAGTCGTCTGATGTTGGACAGGACAATGGGCAAGAGCAGTCAGGAGGCAGCCACTGTGGATCTCCCAAGGAAAGCAAGAGAAAACAAGGAGACATTGTTAAGAAAAACCTCGAGGTATGTCAAAGTTCACATTGGGCCAATAGCCGTGTCTGGGTGTATCACATAACGCTGGGCACCTCTCAAGACTGTTTGGATTTCCAAATGGAAAATATTTGTCTGTCTGCCATTCAGGAGACAGTTAAATTTAAGACTCCTCCAACCGAATTAAAAAGAAGTGAAATGCGATGTGACTTACGACTTTCATTCCCTTTCCCTCATGATGGTTTGACATATATTAGTTGGTTGGTGCTGCAGGGGGGCATGCATTGATGACCCAGGCAGAGAAGGAGCGTCTCGCTGAAATCCTTAGAGAGACGGAGGAGGAGGAAGAGGACAGTGCCGCAGAAGCAGACAGAGAGGTAGGCTAACATACTGCCCTAATGGACAACATATGGCTGAGAATGACTCTCTCCGATTTTCAAATGCTTTAATACTTCCTCTCCATATCCAGAAGTCTTCAGAGAGCACTGTGAGAACACACGATCCCATCCACTGTTCCTCATCCTGGTTGCTCTAGATTCCAGCATTTAGCATATCTTTTATGGAATTCCATACGTCCATCATTCGATATGGTTACTAAATACCTATTGTTTGCACGGTGAGGAATTTGTAGCAGAATCCGATGCATAATCTAGCCGTTATTCCTCTGTTTTTCTTTCCCTCTTGGAATCTGTCTTGTCATTTGATGCAACTGGCCTGTTGAATGGCTGTCAAATTTGAAGAGGGCTGGTACCGCAGCCAGACTCGATTCCACAAAACAGCACATTGAGTAACACTCCTCAGATAGTTTCCCTTATTGAAACAGATGTCAAGCCTCTTTTAAAGTTCACATGGAAAGCCTCATGCAACCGAGGGGGGGACGCTTGCATTAATTGCATTTCCGTAAGCTCTCCCTCTGTGGTGTTTGGGAAACTCAGGAATGGAAATCTTTGTTCCAGCAAGATTGTTTTGGATCATTCTTTGTCACACAAGGTCGTACAGATGCACGGAAGATAAGATGATAAGAGAGGGGAGGACATGCAGCAGACGTCATGAGTCTGGATCCAAACCAGGGCCTAAGCCTGTTGATAAATGCTCTACCTGGTTGTTTGCTCACATTAATAGAGAGTTAAGCCAGTCGTCTTAAAGCTGAAGCCTCTCGTTTCCCTTTGATGATCCATACAAGAGCCTTTGCCACTTGGACCAGTGGTGTATTTCACTGTGCATTCACCGAGGCCATCCAAACGTTTTCATCTTTTATTTTCAACAGTTATTTGCCCCTGTAGCCTTGTGTCTCTCTGTGTAAAGGCCATATTGAAGGCAGATGAGATGGAACTTTTCTGGAAGTTAGAAACTACCCAGGCCAGTGTTTTACTTCTCATATGCTACCATTTAATGTGAATTTGACAGCTATGCATCCCTGGGATAGCAGGCCTGTTTTGTTTGATTTTTTTCCCCCAATTATGTGTTCTTTTTTACCATCGTTTCATTGATTTCCAGACCACTACTGCAATAAACGTGGAAACAGATATCAAAACAAAGGGGAACAGATGTTTTCGGTTCTCTTGTTGGCCAGAACAAGACTTCCTGTTGTTGTCGGGCTGGCTATTATGAGTGACGGTAGCAAGAGCAAGCTCATTATTTATTTCAAAAGACCTTTGGCAGTTAGAAGTAAGTAGTTTTGTGGACATCGTAGAAATTTTGGCCAAAATTCAGCAGGACACATGGACACTGTTGGTCTCTCTCGCTGCTATTGATTCAGTTTTGTGATGCTGCAGACCTACCCTCCTTAGTAGCCAGTTCCCTGGTCTAATGATGCGTTGATAACCTTGGACATTTGATATAGTCGGTATTCGTGGAAAATTAGGGCGTGGCATCACTCAGGAGGTAGGGGGGTTGTCTAGTAATCGAGGGATTGGGGGTTAAATCACCAGCCCGTGTAGAAAACGTGTCAAAGTATCCTTGAGCAAGACACTGAACCTCCCCTAAGTGCTCCCCGGGCACTGTGGCTGCTCACTGCTCCTATACGATAGGATGGGTTAAATGCAGAGAACACATTTCATTGTATATATGCACAATGATAAATAAACAAATAAAGCTTCTTCTTCCAAAATGTCATTCCATTGAAGGTGTAATCTCATACATTCAGTCTTCTTCATCACTGCAATGTATCAACAAGTTTGAAGTGAGACCTTTAAGAAAAGGGTAAATGTTCACATAACTAGTACTTGCAGCCAAACAATCTGATTGGCTAAAGGTGCATGATCCAGCAGTGCAAATTATTCCCAGTGAGCAAGGCTACCTGTGAATTATTAGACTATTAAATTCCATTTATTAACCTACATTATAGCTCTATTTTACCAAAACGGCTTTGTTTCTTTTTCCACATATCATCTTACTGTTGAGTTGGAGGGAATTACCTCTTGAGCAATAATGTGACTGTGTCAAGCTGTGAGTGTGTCACATTAGTATAGGTGTGGTGTAGAGTGGATCTCTCTCCGTGTGCCAGGTCTGTTTCTCACATTTTGGCTCTTGACTGCATCTTGTCAGGGCCTCCCTGTGACTCAATGAAAGTCAGGTCTCAAAAGGCAGAGGAATTAACAGATTTAGGTCACCAAAGTATCACATACTTTGTTTCACCCATTATTCTGCCTTTGACCACATGTCTCACTTGGAAAATTACTCTTGCATGAAGATCCCATTGTTAAAAAAAAAAGCCAATGGCCTAGAGAGGGACATCAGAATGTGGTGGACAAATCCAACTATCTTTTGACTCAGGGTGCGATGTACAAACCAAAACCATTAAATCACTATCATGGGGAAAACACAGTTGTAGAATTGTTATCACGAAAGAATCCTGAGAAACGAGATGTGAGTTGACACGATGCATTTGCAGGCCTCATTTCGTAAGTCCTAGCTTTGCTTTTTTTGCTGTGTGTTGTTAATAAAACCTTCTGACTGGTGACCTGGTTTTCTATGGATCACCCATCATGGTGCATTGAGGTCATGACTCAGCAGGGGCTGTCTCCTTCTGCGAATTTGTGAGCTACTTGAGCCTTTGAGTGCTACATCAGCTCAGTTCAGACAGCTCTTTCCTCACTACCGGGCTCTGATGAACTCACCACCCACTCTCCTTATGATAGAATGAGCCCCTCAGTGGGAAGGTCATCATTTGCGAGGAAGAAACAATTGTTATATCTTTGGCATTTCATCAAATTCTTGTTGAGCTCTCTGGAGCGGTACTATCAGCATTTTGTCCATCATCCAGAAGTGAATACCAGATGCAGTGGTCAGTTTTCTTCTCCTTTATTGAGAAATTTGTTTTCTTATAAAGTCATCTTGGGGGTAAAAAAAAAGTACACATTCCACATACATGCATAGTACAACTATACATCGAAATTTCCATTCAGATCCAGATCCAGTTTTCTGGGAAGCTGATGAGCTAATGTCCCACGTGTTTCCCAGGATGACCTATCAACACTGTCAGCCCCGATGGGCCAGGGCTACACCCCGGAGCCTTCTAGCCTGAAGAGGCTTGCTGACATCGACTCCCGTCTGCACCCTCTCCTTCCTTCTGAAGAATTCCTCTCTGTGAGAAGCTTCTTCACCAACCCCTGCTGGTCCCAGGTATGTACCCCACAGTCCCACTGTCTACAGTTACAGATCTGTTTTCTCTCAGGGTGTCATTACTGCCTCCAGATACCATGCTCTGAGTCAAGGTCATTAAGCCTCATTACACTATCAGTGCAGTATGGTATCATTGGCAGAATCTTGTTAAATCTCTTCGTTATCGGACCCCAGGGAGTCTCTCCCTTATGCTTAAACAAATAAAGATTGTATTGCACAAGTTTCCCCTCTGCTTTGCAGCTATAGGCTGAGTCAGTGTTTCCATAAGAGGAATATATCAAGTCTACAGTGCATAGCTCTCTTCTAGCAAACTTAGCATTTAAAAATGTCAGATCGTTGGTATGTTTATAATGCAAATATGTTAAACGGGGGACATTTTGAGACCTAATCAATGACAAAGGTCGGTGATAAGTAAATGATGGTTTTTTAAATTGTGGTTTTCCTACTTATCAGTCATTTTAAAGGGATTTGAATTGTAGATTCTATACTTTTGAGTCCCCTTTTTGGGGGCGGCGGTAACTCAGCAGTCAAACATGCACATCCAAGTCAGGTTTTGTAGGTTCAATCCCATCCTGGGGTGCCAGGAAAGGGTATCTGGCCTTAATCCCCTATGCTCAGTAAATATGAGGCATATGTTGAAAATGCATTTTGAGTGTCCACCAGACTAGAAAAGCACCAGATAAAAATAACTCCATCATCCTCACCTTTGTCAGTGTTAAAGAGCATCACAGTGGAAATAAAACTCTGATGTTTCTGTTTTTATTATCAGTTGTTAAGTCATATATAGTGACTCTGAATATTCCACTTGCTGGTATTTATCCTGTGGATTGAGTCACATGTGATGCATTAAGTTCCAAATAAAGTGTTACCAATGTCATGCGCCCATTGATCCCCACTGCGGTAATTTACACCCATTCCACTTTACTATGTTGCTTTGACTGCAGAGAACTCAATTTTGCAGATACTCATAGCTGAGATATATTTCCAGGCCTGGTTTTGCAGCTCGTCTCCTTGATATGAGCTCATTGAGTTATCTCAGGACCTTATCTCACTACTTTTTCTGGGCCAGATGGCGTGCTCATCATTTTCATAAACTGTCAGACGGAAAAGATGTTTTTAAAATCATAAAAAACCTTTACGATGACGTTTTGTGAACCCCGGGTCCCATTTACTACTGACACTCGTTGGACATGGATGAGGAAAAAGTTTGGTCCTCGCATCACGACGCTGGAATGGCGCATGATCTATGTCGCAGTATCCGAAATATTTATGGTGCTGGAAGGGGGAAACTTTTCTTTCTTATTTAAACCCGAGTCTTCCAATTTCCCACCACAGTCACCCAGCCGTTCAAAGGATGTCAGTCTCAGAAAATGGCCTTTAAAAAAGACATTCAAAGGTAGAATGCAGATGTCTGATGACATATGATGCAGTGCTGTGCAGAGATGCAGTGTTCCCAGTATTTTGACTGTTTTACTCCAGTGGCTCTATCCTCTTCAGGTTCTCTCTGATCAAGCCCAGCTCAACGGATATCCGTCTGTACTGGGATACTAATATTATTAAGAGACATGAGCTGATAATTGAAAGGATGCTGTTTTATACACTGCCGGAATAATTATGGGGGGGGGGTGTTCCTCAAGTGAGCCACTTCGCTCTCGATAAGACACTGAGACCGTTTATGGCAAAACTGGAGGAAGTGCTGGGCAGCTTCAAGATGCATCAACAGGAGACCTTCTCTTCACCAGGAAGCATTCCCTTGGGCGCCTGCTGTACATAAGAATACATAAGAATGCGTTTTCAGTCTTCTTCCCGTGTACAAAGCAGTTTCAGCTGAGGTAGGAGTAACCCATCATCTATCTTGCATATGTTCTCCATTAGCACTGCCCATTCCTTTTCAAATATTGTAAAATATAATTTATTCGGTGTAACACGAAACATATGTTTTTCAAACGACTGTTTGTCAGGCCATTCCTTGCAGCTCCAAACAGTTTAAAATAATTAAGCCAACTAAACTTTGAGTTACTTAGGGGTAACTTTGCAATGGTTCACTGTTGCATGAGAGGTCCATTTTTATATATCATGATTAGTCCCCAACATTGTGGGGGTGGACAGGGACCTTAGATGGAATGTGGTGGATTAAGGCCGGATGGGCTTTCGGAAACCCTGCAGTGGGTTCAAACCTGCAACATCTGGCTTGTTATTTCCAGAAGCGAACAATCTCCCACTGAGCTACCACAGACCCCTCACTGTTACATGAAGTGTGCGAGATTAAAAAAAAGAAAATTCTATCATAGCCACATCTATGGCGGGGTTTATGAACTGGCATTGCTTTCACCCCACCATCATCATCTTTTGCTGTTGTGGCAGACTACTGTCGTAATAAATCACCTTTAGAGCCAGTAGTACATTCGGCTTGAGTGGTGGTAAATCCAGAGGCCGTCGTAAAAGCTTGCGGTTTCTTTCTTCTCAGCAGTTGCTTGCACCAGTCTGAATACCGTTCAGATGCCACAGAGGGAAACGTGCTTGTGCGCCTGTTCGAATCAGAAAAGCAGGGTAGCAGTTAGGCTAAAGTAAATGAAACAGAACCGTATCTCTGTTTTGACACTTCTGAGTAGCCTTTCCTCCATGTTGTGAGACGGCATGCGTCAGATTTATGGTGAAATTGTCTCCTGGGTTTGATAAAGTTATATTGATATCAGTTTAACTTTTATACAATAAAAGTTATTCATCACTAGTGTCCACTCGCTCATATTGTATCAGTCAAGGGTTGAATCTGATGGCACGGACTTGGTTTATTCTGTCTCACACAGCCATGACTGACGAGAGGTCCATTTTTACATCTCACCATTAGTCCCCACATTGTGGGGTAGACACAGACTTAGATGGAGCTTGGAGGATTAAGGCCGGATGTCCTTTCCTTCCTTCAAAAAGCCATGACTGATATTAAGAGGAAAAAGGCCTGCCACCCCTTGAATATGTATAAGCACTCATCTTAACATTAGCCTCTCCGGTTGGGCCTTAGTTTCATTCTAGGAGGGTGGATTCAGTCTGTGGGGCCTGGCACTGGCCCCGATATTGCCACAGAGGAGAGTCAACACCCATCAGACCTTAATTACAGGCCAAGTTAGGAAGGAGAAACGCCAGCTCCAGAAAAGGCACAAGCCCACCCTTTTCATTTGGCGATGCAGTAAGGGTTGCTATATGCAGAGGCTAATGTAGGTTGGATGAGAGGATCACTCCATCTTATATCCTGTTCTTATTTTATACATACATCATCTCTGCAGACACAGGCCTCTCATCCCACAGAAAAACATGGTTTTTGTCATGTCATGTCATGTCATGATAAATCACTTCTCTGAAGTTGGACTGCAGATCTGCAGGGGCTTATCCCGGCACTCATTGGACATGTTGCCAGTCCATCCAAAGGCAGGCATGGGGGATTAAATCCAGATGCCCTTCCTGATGCCCCACAGAGGGTTTGAACCCAAAGCCCTATTTTTTTTGTATTTTTTCTGCAGATGAAAATATGAAGGGCAGGGTTGGTAATTGCTGCATCCTGTCTTTGTTTAAACAAATGATCGTCAGCCATTGGATACACAGAGGTGGTAGAGCGAGCAGTTTGAGATTGAAGTTCCTTCACACGCAGAGCAGCAGCTGCATGGATCCACTCAAAGATCCTTTTGTTAAATGGGTCAGAGCTCATGAGGGACTCAGCAGTCACTGATGCTCATATGTACCCACTGAACAGTCATTTCACACTGCACCTGCACTGTTAGGCTCCGAGGGCGTGAATGAGACAACAATTTGGCTCTCCTCCTTTTGGTTGTCAATCTTTTGATTCTGGGGCGAGGTCGAGTAGCCAGCTATGCCACTTGCAAAGATTTGTACTGACTAGAAGCAAAACAACTTTCTTCCCTGAAACTGGAAGGTTCCTGCATGTTGATAATGCACTTGCGACAACATTGTGTTAATTTCCAGCTGACGTAGCCTTTTTTTCCCCAATCAGAAGCAGATGTTGGTGCACAGCATTAATGCACGATGCATCCCACCTACTGTACCAGTGTGTAGTAATGCACCACCCACACGTCAAAGCCAGATGAAGGGGGCTCCGTCATCAGAATCAATGGGCGATGGGGTGTGACTGCATGTGTCTGTGTGTGCACTCTAGTGAGTGGGTGTATGCATAGGGCCATGTGTGCATGGGTCACGTGCATCACTTCTTCAAAACTTCAGTTCAATACAGTGTGGTTATGATGCAAACGAATGGCTGGGATTAAGAGTCCCAGTCACTCCTGTGCATGTGATGGACACCCCCCCCCCATGAAGGTTTTAGCTGCTGTGTTTGCTGTAGTAACTCATACTCTGTTGGTGTTGTGCGGTGGCTGGCTAGGTTTTATTTCAGGCGATGAGGGCAGTTGGGCATATTATGTGGCAGCCACTGAGAATCTTTGGTTTCGCTAACGTGAGCGGTGAGTCAGGGAGCAGAGACCAGGGCAGAAAACGCCCTTTCAACCAACACAATGCGACCAGCTCCAGGGAAGTCCATCTACTGCACCATACGAGCTCCGTATATTTGACACATAAATCAACAATCGTGGAGGTGCTTAGATACATCCTTGGAAATAAAGTAATTATCCAGTATATAAACAAGGGCCATATAAGCACAGATGTTAATTTGACATTACTCATTGGCCAAACTTGCCCTACAATTATAGCAAAGTGAGGGTTTTATTGCCACATGACCAAGACTGCTGGAATCTGTTCTCTGCATTCAACCCATTGTCTTGTTTAGGAGCAGTGGGCACAACTCCGGTGTCAGCTGAGCAGTTAGGGGTTCAGCGTCTTGCTCAAGGAAACCGCCACATTGTTTCTGCAGGGCCTGGGGATTGAACTACCAATGTCCAATGAGATGACCATTCTGGCTCCTGAGCTACGCTGCCCCTAACTCAGCAATGTTCACACACATGTCACGCCTGTTTAAGATTTCATTTTGTCTCATGTCAAGAGCGTCCAAGAGCGCTTCGGGAACTAACAAGCCAAAGGCAGCAGGTTCGAACCCACCATGGGGCATGAGGCCTTACTCCCCTAAACCCCACTGAAGTCCATGTCCACCGCCACAGCACGGGGACTAATCATGACACGTGTAACAGACCTCTCAGCTCAGTGGAAGAGCACATACGTGTCTGGAAATGAAGAACCAGAGGTCACAGGTTTGATCCCACCACAGGGTACCCAGCCTCGATCCCCCCCAAACCCCATTTTGGTCTGTGCCCACCTCCACAACGTGGGGACTATTCATGACTGAGTGTATTGTGTGCCTTCGCTTTAGCAGTGCAAAAAAATAAAAAATAAAGAAATGAATTGGTGCTATTTCTCATAAAACAATGTTTATCTTTAATCCCTAAGCCAACGAGAGGAAACATTTTATCCTCACAGAAACTGCCCTCGCTGAAACATGAAGAGACTGTCCTTGTTGACATGTTTAAAACGTGCTGAGTATCCGCAGAGTAAAATACATTTGGTTGTGCTTTGTTCCTTGGCAATGGCTGAGGTTCTAAATGCCAACCTTCAGGACCTCTTACACTGGTAACTCACTTGCCATGGTGGGGACACGCCATCCGCACCAGCACAAAAGACGTGCAAGCACATGAAGGCAACACGGCTGAAAACATATTACGTGATGCTCTCAAAGGTTTAACAGATAACTGAGGCCTTGGGGTTGTTTTGCAGGACCGTGGACATGGTTAACTAGCAAAAAACTGGATGTCATGTAGTCATCTTGCTGCACGCAGTCTTGATGTTTTTCACACGGGTGAGTTAGCTAAATATATGTCCTTCCCAACCCTGTGGTTCCCATGAGAACCACTTTATTGTCTTCTTATATATGTTTATCCCAGAGGTGCTCTCCACAGGAGTAACCCCTAACTGCTCCCCGAGCGCAGTGCTGCTCCCTCCTCCGATACAATAGGACAGGTTAAATACGGAGAATAAATTCCCCTGGACTGGGTCATGTGGCAATAAAATAAAGAAAAACCCTTGAGAAGTGCTCGGAGAGGCCTTCCCCTTGTCAGGGTCAGCACATAAATGGTAAAGAATGGTAAATGCACTTCATTTATATGGTGTTTTTCTAGTCGACCGACCACTTTAAAAAGTCCTTCACAGTCCTCCACACTCCAAGCAAGGCACCGACCTGCTCAACAGGAGTAGTTGTGGATTCTGTGTCTTGCTCAAGGGTACTTCAACACACTCTCTGGAGCTGGGGATCAAACCAGAAACCCTCCAATTCCAACCAACTTCCTCCTCCTGAGCCATGCTGCTGCCTCTTAGCCTCCCTTTTGAATGGCCAGGTAATTAGATATGGATCCTTTACTGCTGAGGAAAACACAAGTGTCACTATAGTTCACATAATCCAAAGCCATCACATCACGGATATGCACGATATATTTCATACATAATATCAAACATATCCACAACAGCAGGTACACGCACACATCAGCATTACTTTCAACCGAATCAGTGAGTCATCAAGTTATTTGCTTAAAATCAAAATCAATATTCAATTATTCTCCAAGTCACACGGGGACCGGGGTAGCTCAGCAGCAGAGCACACGCTTAGGGAACGGACAAGCCAGGTGTTGCAGGTCCGAACCCATCGCAGGATGTCAAGATGGGCATCCAGCTTTAATTCTACCCGCTCCATTTGAGTCTGTGTCCACCCCAACATGGGGACTAACCATGACACGTTTGAGGGACCTATGGTTGGCCTGCTAAACATCGAGTGCCACGCTCCGTGAGCGCTCACAGCTCCACAATCTGTGTTTAATCAATGGGAGAAAGTACCACCCCAGTGCACAAGACTGTTAACATCTAAAATGTAGGTCAGATATCTCGCTAGAAAACCTTTGTGTCATTGTGTACTTGGGCAGCAGAAGTGTAAAAAGACGCTTGGATGTCATTTTCCTCCAGATGCTTTGGATAAATAAGAAGGCCGTTTTTCTTAAGCTCGTGCTCATAACTTACTACTTATACTACTTCTGCGTCATTATCTGGCCAGCTCTGTTGATAGTGGGAAGCAAGCAGAAGAGAAGCTACATTGGTTTGAAATAAATGGCAAAAAGTAGAAATACTGTCTGGTGAAATTTGTTTGCGGATAAGTAATTCAAGAATCTCTCGTAAATCAAACGTGGCCTCCAAACACATTAGATCTAAACACCAAGCAAATCATCTTTTAGGTCTTCACCAGCTCTGCACACTGAACTTGTGCTGATGAATTAACTGTCTGCCATTCATTCTCACAGCTGGATGTCACCGATCTTCATTCAGCATAGCATCCAAACCCCCCCCCCCCC